>JBBBDQ010001026.1:3337500-3525000 GCA_037127315.1 Ascarosepion bandense | reverse complement strand
TCATTGGAGCAGAAACCATGAAAATATTTGTAGAAGAGACAGAGGGAAGCCACATTCTGCTAGTAAAAAAGTGGCTGAAGTTGAGCTACCAAGTCAGAACCTATCACATTATAGATTCTCCTTTGGAGCCTGTTGGGAACACTGAGATGACCAGCAGGGGCACCTGACCACATATGACAGCAGTATTCTATGCACGAACAGATGGTTGATTTGTATATGTGCAAGATGGATTCAGGTGGAAAAAACTTCCTGGCCCAACACGGTGACACAACTTTTTTAGTAGTGGATTTAGCTACATACAGGGTTCCTTTGGGATAACACACACAGGTTTATTGTGCTGTTTTAGTTCTTACTGAAATTTAAATTTGGAAAATATTTTTTTTTAAATCAGTTAAATCTTGAATCAATTTGCATTATATCCAATATTTCTATCTTATATCAGTCAATTGAGTGCCATACATGATACATGCTTGGGTGATCATGTCTTGAAAAAGACATGACTGACTGGGTAGAAGATTATTCCATAGTTGGCTTCCATTACTTTCTGCAGTAGACTGGTTGCCAACCAAGGCTATAGAACCTCATCTGTCCTGCTAATTAATACACAGATGGAAGGTTTGCATGTAAGCGAATGCAACGAATTCAACTGGAATTTAAACTCGGCTCTCCAGTTTCTCATTCTGAGCTGATATCCACTGCACCACAACACACCTCCTATTTTATACAGAGATAAAAAAAAAACTTTATTAAGGTTTTCTTGACACTGTATGATATTTATTCTCACATAGTTGCCATATTACTCAGAAACAATTTGTCTGTGTTTTTCATTTTTTGCAAACAGATGTGAGTAATTAATGAAAGTGATGTAGATATAAGAGGATAGTTACGAGTAGTCATATAAAAGATTTGTATTGAAAGTATTCATACATTTAAAAATAATAAAAAATAGCCTACCTAGGGAAAAAGCATGTTCAGTCTGTTAAGTACCATACATGATAAATGCTTGTGTAATCATGTCTCAAAAGAGACATAACTAAGTGGGCAGAAGATTTTCCTGCAGTAGGTTGCCATTACTTATCTGTAGTAGACTGATTGCCAATCAAGGCCATAAAATCCAATCTGTTCTTATAATTAACCCATAGCTGGAGGGAGAAGCGACAGATGAATGCCTTTCCCAGTGGTATTTGCATGAAAGTGAATGCAACGAATTCAACTGGATTTCGAACTTGACTGAATTTGTTGCTTTCAATTATGTACAAATACCCTTGGGAAAGGTATTAATAGTACCTTAGTCTTTTTTAACCCTCTAGGACCATTCGTATCATATTTGATACAGTATTTCGCTATAAGGAAACATTTGGTATTCATTGACTGAGCAGTCAGTACTGCTTTCATTTGAAATTTATAAAATATTTCTCTTAACCCTCTAGGGCCATTCGTATCATATTTGATACAGTATTCCCCTATAAGGAAACATTTGGTATTTCCCTATAAGGAAACATTTGGTATTCATTGACTGAGCAGTCAGTACTGCTTTCATTTGAAATTTATAAAATATTTCTCTTAACCCTCTAGGGCCATTCGTATCATATTTGATACAGTATTCCCCTATAAGGAAACATTTGGTATTTCCCTATAAGGAAACATTTGGTAATCATTGACTGAGCAGTCAGTACTGCTTTCATTTGAAATTTATAAAATATTTCTCTTAACCCTCTAGGGCCATTCGTATCATATTTGATACAGTATTCCCCTATAAGGAAACATTTGGTATTCATTGACTGAGCAGTCAGTACTGCTTTCATTTGAAATTTATAAAATATTTCTCTTAACCCTCTAGGGCCATTCGTATCATATTTGATACAGTATGAAAACAAGCCTTGAAAGAAATATTTTCCTGAAAAATTTTTTAAGAGAAATATTTTATAAATTTCAAATGAAAGCAGTACTGACTGCTCAGTCAATGAATACCAAATGTTTCCTTATAGGGAAATACTGTATCAAATATGATACGAATGGCCCTAGAGGGTTAAGAGAAATATTTTATAAATTTCAAATGAAAGCAGTACTGACTGCTCAGTCAATGAATACCAAATGTTTCCTTATAGGGAAATACTGTATCAAATATGATACGAATGGCCCTAGAGGGTTAAAAGTACCTTACTTTTAATATCTCAGTGTATATTGATACTCTTCTAGAATCAACTTTTAGGATCATCATCAGTTGCCTCACCAGATTCTTCTTAATATCAACCACAAACTGATATTTCATGTTGTGATTTTAGCCTTGGAAAAGTTTAGAAGTCACAGAGAGACATATCTGGATGGTGGGTAAGAGACACGTTTTGCAAAGAATAGGCAGGCACTTTGATAGTGCAATAGTCACACAATGCAGAAATTCACTCAATTGATACCATTGATATTGAAGTAACTCTACATATGACTGTCAATTCCACAGTTTACTCTCACCTCCAACAAAAATCTGGTGTAGGCGTCAAAGCTAACCTCACAGCCGAGATTGAAAAAGACCTCCAATCCATATTGGACTGGGGTAAGAAATGGCTAGTAAATTTTAATGCTTCTAAAACGAAGCTACTCTCAATTAACCATCATCGACAATCTCACCCACCTCCCATTAGCATGGACCAGGCTTGCCTCCCAGAGAGTAAAACACTACGCCTCCTTGGTCTCACACTTTCAGCGGACCTCAAATGGAATGACTATATCCATTGCTAAATCTGCTGCTATGAAAGTCGGTTCTCTGTGTAGGGCCCGGAAGTTTTTTCCGTCTAAATCTATCCTGCACATTTATAAATCTACCATCCGCCCGTGCATTGAATACTGCTGCCATATCTGGTCGGGTGCCCCTGCTGTTCTCCTCGGGCTTCTCGATAAGGTTCAGAGGAGGGTCTGTAATGTGATAGATACCGACTTGGCAGACCGCCTTCAGTCTCTCTCCCACTGGCGCGACGTGGCTTCCCTGTGTCTCTTCTATAAATACTTTCACGGCTTCTGCTCCGATGAACTTAGATCACTGCTGCCCCTTAAATACGAATTTTCACGAGATACTAGATTAGCAACTAGATCCCACCCTTTTACAGTGAAACCGATAAAATGCAGCCGTAACTTCTACTTCAACAGTTTCTTTCCTCGCACTTCCCGACTGTGGAATTCTCTTCCAAACGATTGCTTCCCTGATGGCTACAATCTCCAGGAGTTTAAATGTAAGGTCAATAGACACCTCCTAACACACTAACCTGCTCCCATTCTATCAAGCACTCTTCCCATCTGCCTAACCCTCATCTGTCACCTTCCTCCTGACATTCCCTATGTCTAACCACTCCTTCTCTTTACCTTCCCCTATGTAGCCCCATGCGCAATAGTGGCAGTGGAATGCCTTGCTTGGGGTGAGATGATTAAAAAAAAAAAAAAATTCATGTGTAGTAAACTTACCTTTGGTTAGTTAGCAAATTACAGCAAAGATGTACAACTGATTTTTAAGACAGTATTTTTCAATTCTACTTAGACAGTAATTTTTTTAAGGCAATAAAGCCATGTTGTGAATACAAAATAAAAATAACATTTCTTTACTGTTTTCAAATTTACAAGCCTGTGCAAAAATGTATTCTGACCAATAGAAAAAGAGATTGCCTCTGGACTGAAGAAAAGGCAAAGTTTAACAAGCCTAAGTGAAAATTTACTTTGACCAATGAAAAGGGAGTGGCTTACAAACTAAGAAAAGTAACAAGCCAATGTTAAATTGCTTTTTGATATCAATAGGCAGAGAAAGTTGAATCTAGCAGAAAAGAGAAAGAAAGGCAGCATCCCATGTGTCTGAATAATGCCTGTGCCAAATTGCATGATGATACATTATCTGTGTCAAATGAGAGCTGGGGAATTTCAAAGAACTCTGTTCAACTCCTAAGCTATGTACCTCAAAATAAATCTTTTTATTTATGTTGAATACAACTGCAAAACCTGTGAGAGAAATGAACTCTCTTAATTTCTTTTAAGCATTCTGGAATATTACTTTGTGTCTGATTTATAAGAACATTTTCTCTTTTCAACAATTCACTGAAACCACAAACCTTTAACATTTGATTCAGTCAGTTAAGTGCCATACATGATACACGCTTGGGTGATCATGTCTCGAAAGAGACATGACTGACTGGACAGAAGATTATCCCGCAGTAGGTTGCCATTGCTTTATGTGGTAGACTGGTTGCCAACCAAGCCTATAGAACCCAGTCTGTCCTGTTATTTAACCCATAACTGGATGGAAGAGACGGATTAATACCTTTCCCAAGGGTATTTGCATGTAAGTGAATAGAATGGATGCAACTGGAATTCGAACTCAGCTCATCCTGAGTCGATATCCACTGTACCACAAACCTTTAACATTTGATTACTTGTCCCAAAACAAGCTACTGGATCTTCAAATGTGTAAATGTATGTGTTTCCTCGTCATTTTTTGTATATACTTCAGCCACTAAGACATAATAGGCTGCTGAATTTGAAAGAGTGAAAAAAAATAAGAGTATTCAGGAAGACTGTAGATAATGATTGACATTGTATTTAAATTTTAGAAGAGAAAAGGTAACTGTATAGAATGGAGCCAGGAGAGAGTTTCATAAGTGGTAAGTGTGAGAAAAGAAAATTAGTATCGAACTTACGGTTGTATCTAGCCATTTCAACTGTAGGGCACTGAGTTTCTTTTTCCCAATCTAGTACTGTGCTTATATTCATGAAGCTGAGATGCCAGATCGGAACCAATAATATTACTGATTCTTCTTTAGAGTTAATCCAGCATTTCTATATATATATATAGCATGAGCAGAAGCCCATATGTGGTAGCAAGATTCAAGGCATGTGTGAATAGTCATTTTATAGATTTTTAAAAAAAATCATATCACCCCAAGCAAGGCATTTTACTGCCACTGTTTTGCAGGGGTTACATAGGAGGAAAATTATGAGAAAGCGTGGCAGGTTATAGGTGGTGTCAGGAAGTGGGTAAAAGAATGATGAGAATACTGATGAGGGTGGAGTGGATGGAGAAAGGAGCATGAGAGGGAGAGGATAGATGCTAATGAGAATGAGGATGACTATTGACTTTACATTTGAGATTATAGTTGTCAAGAAAGCAAGTAAATGGAAGGGAATTCCACAGGTAGGAAGTGTGAGAAAAGAAGCTGCTGGAGTAGAATCTGCTATTACAATTTATTGGTTTCACAGTAAAAGGGTGGGACCTAGTTGCTAATCTTATGGCTTGAGTAAATTTATATATAGGAGGCACCAGTGAGCTAAGTTCATCAGAGCAGAAGCCATGAAAGTATTTCTAGAAGAGACACAGGGAAGCCACATTGTATTAGTGAGAAAGTGATTGTATCCGAGCTGCCAAGTTGGGATCTATCACATTACAGATATGTAAGATAGATTCTGAAAAGAAAAATTCTCTCACATGACACAGTGAACCAACTTTCTTAGCAACTGACCTAGCAAGTGTTTCAATATAGTCTTTCCACTTCATATTAGTGTTATGGTGAAACACACCTATTCCTCAGATAATGGACTCTCCCTCCTATATTAATAAGAATTAACAAGAAGTTAATGGGAGAAGTTCTTGGGAGTTCTATTGGAGTTCAGTAGAACTACTAGGCAGTTGATATTAGTTAGCAGAATACTAAGGAGTCAGCTTTCAGGGGTAGATTACTAAGTTCTTAATGTTTTGTGTGCCTTAAGTCAATTAGCAACTGACATAGCATGATTATAACCTTCAGTGTGAAAACTACTCCACAACATAAAGTAATCTTAGTCCCCTCTCTCTCTATCTCTCTTTTTATATATATATATATATGCACACATCTATATTTAGACAGCAATTCTTCTTTTATGCATGTTTTGTTCAATATAGCAGACAATTTTATGGACTGAGTGGAAACTCACAAACATATTTCAGTGACACTTCTACTTTTGAAAAGGTTTTAAAGTCTTCTTTGGAAATCACCATCGTTTGAGCATATTCTCCTTAATCTAGTGCACAGACTGAAATTATTTTTAAACAGCAATCTATATTTATGAAAAACGAGGTTTTGCTGGTAGTTGAAAATATACTGTAATGGATTTAAACAAATATTAATTGAAAAATTTCCAATGGAGATATTCAAAATTAAATACTGGATATTGACCTTTAATACTAAAGAATTACCCCACAAAATAGATGTCGTCTAATATAACAATTAAAAAAAGCTATCCTTAAATCCTGCAGTTTATCGGCACTGGTAAATAGGCTAGCACCATGGATGGCGGTCGGATAAATAACTGCCTTGTTATGGTAACTTATTATAATGCTGTACCACAGGTATAAATGTAATAAAACAGCTCTTGATTCAAAATAGTCTTTGTATTTCATGTGAGTCAGAAATGTTAAACTGCGAAAGCAGAAATAATTTATCTTCTAGAGGTTAGAATCAAATATGCTGAGGAAAGCAGAAAGGTGTCTCTCAGTTATTGAACTCACAACTCTTTGGGTGAAGTCATTGGAACTAACCAATGTTTATATCCACTGTACTAATATAAAAGAACATTTTCATGGCATTAATCTATATAATATTCTACAATTTCTTGAAACAAACTGTATTCAAAAATATAGTTCCTGCCTGTGGAATTCCCTTCCATTTACTTGTTTTCCTGACAGCTATAATCTCCAAGAATTTAAATGTAAAGTCAATAGTCATCTCTCTCACTAACCTACATTCTCTCTCACATGCTCCTTTCTTTGTAAACTCCACTCTCATCAGTATTCTCATTCTTCTCTTACCCTCTTCCTGACACCCCTATAACCTGTCACTCTTTCTCATAACTTTCTTTCTATGTAACCCTCTGCAAAACAGTGGCAGTAAAATGCCTTGCTTGGGGTGATATGATTATGAAAAATATATCTCCAACAAAACTACTACAGAAAACATGCATATCAGCACCCCAAAAACTCCAGGCCTACACAAATATGTATATGCACAAAAGCTGAGTATCATCTACCATGTATTCAATTGTGAAAGCAGAATAACATTTTTATTACTTCAAAGCTCCAAAGATAATTAAATTTTGACATTAAATGACCCATGAGAAGTTGATGTGCCATTAAACAAAAATCATGAATTTGAATTCACAGTTAATATGTAACTGATACTCATGAAAGGCAGTGTGTATTCATTGGAAACGGGGGTGAGCTATAACTGTGTAGTATTAAATTTGCTTCCCGACAGCTACAATCTCCAACAATTTTAAGCATAAAGTTAATAGTGATCTATCTAACTAACCTGCATCCTCTCTCTCATGCTCCTTTCTCCATCCACTCCACTCTCATCAGTATTCTCATCCTTCTCTTACCCACTTCCTGACACCCTCTATAACCTGTCACTCTTTCTCATAACTTTCTCTCATGCTCCTTTCTCCATCTACTCCACTCTCATCAGTATTCTCATCCTTCTCTTACCCACTTCCTGACACCCCCTATAACTTGTCACTCTTTCTCATAACTTTCTCTCATGCTCCTTTCTCCGTCCATTCCACTCTCATCAGTATTCTCATCCTTCTCTTACCCACTTCCTGACACCCCCTATAACCTGTCACTCTTTCTCATAACTTTCTCTCATGCTCCTTTCTCCATCCACTCCACTCTCATCAGTATTCTCATCCTTCTTAGAAAGAGCATTGACCTATAATGGAGTTGTAGGGAATACCCGCATTCGTGTGATATGATCTGGAGGTGTGCCAGTTCAAGATGAACTTCATTATGCAGTTTGATAGGAATGATTGGATCAATTCAAGCAAGTGTCCAGTGGTACCATAGCCCTGTAGCTTGTGCAGAAAGTCAGCGTGTCACACTATCAAATGCATTGGAGACATTCAAGGAACAGCTTGAGCTTTGCTGTTCTTATCGAGGACCTGGTATATGTGTTCAGTGATGTTTGTTAGCAAATCAGCAGTAGACCTGGCAAAACAAAAGCCATACTGTCTGAGAATAGTTTATGGGCGATGAGATGTTTAACTATTTCAGTATTGATGATAGCCTTGAACACTTTGCTGAAAAATGGTAGGAGGCTGATAAGATGATAATTAGCGCTGTCTGAGGGTTCTCCTGAGTTCTTAAATACAGAAACCACAGAAAAGTACTTCCAGCAAGCAGGAAAACAGGAGGCAGAAAGGCATTAATTATAGAGTTTAGAGAAGACAGAGGAGAGTTCAGGGGCACATTTCTTCAAGATAAAGACCGGGAATCCGTTGCCTCCACTGCCTTATTGGGGTAAAGTTTTAAAATTATGTGGGAGACCAGAGTGGAGGTTATGTTAACATCTCTCAGTTGAGCCTCAGAGGGAAGTCTGGTAGATACTCCAGATGAGTCAAATGTGAAGTTGGAGGAGATTCTGAAAGGAAATCACTCAGCCTTGTCTGCTGTGGCTGTGTGAACCTGAATTATTGATTAAAGGAGGGATGGTGGATTTGTTATTGTTCAGCACACATTTACAGAGCTACTGGCAGTCTTTGGAACCGAACTTGTGGGCTGCTATATACTGCTTCATTTTCCCAGCAAACAACAGCTTAGCATACTTTATGATCCTGTTACACTCATTACAAGCAGTGGTAAATAGGTGCTTATTATGGTCATACGTGTGACTTTGATATAACTAGAAGAAGCAGTTCCTGTGAGCAATGGCAGCAGAGGAGGCAGGAGAAAACCAGGAAAAATTAAAAGGATTTAGGATGGAACTTCCTGATCGGGATGAAAGCATCAATGCCAGCTTTCACCCAGGAGGAGACCTTAGAGGCAGTTCTAAATGGAAGGGCTAAACACTTTTCCCAAGGGATGTCACATAGAAAATCACAGAGTGAATCCCAGTTTGCTCTTTTATAGCAGTAAGAAATTCTCTTATTGCGAGATTCTTGTGGGGAGTGGGAGTGGAGAGAAATATTAAAGGAAATGACAGTATGATCAGAGTTTCCAAGAGGGCAAAGCTGCAAGGCTTGGCAGGAGTCAGGGACAGAGGTGAAGCAGAGATATAGCAGAGAAGCGTGTCCGGTAGGGTTACAGGAGAAGTGCATTGGAAAATTTGCCACGTGTGCAAGAGATTGAGTAATTGAAAAGATAACATGAACGTAAGCAGGATCAATGACAATTTTTCAGCCACTTGGTATGGTGGACATTAACATCAGAGAACACATCCCAACTTGGCAGCTCAGATACAGTCACTTTCTTACTGGTGCAGTTTGACTTCCCTGTGTCTCTTCTATCAGTACATTCACGACTCCTGCTCAGACAAACTTAGCTCCCTGGTACCCTCTATATACAAATTTACTCGAACCACAAGATTAGCAACTTGGTCTCACCCTTTTACTGTGAAACTAATAAGATGTAAACACAAATTCTACTCCAGCAGCTTCTTTTCTTGCACTTCCCGCCTGTGGAATTCTCTTCTGTTTACTTGCTTCCCTGACAGCTACAGTCTCCAAGAATTTCAATGTGAAGTCAATAATCATCTCCTATCTCACTAACTTGCATCCTCTCTCTCGTCTCATTTCTGCAGTATTCTCATTCCTCTCCTACCCGCTTCCTGACACCCTTTTTATTCTGTCTCTTCTCATAACTTTTCTTCTATGTTACATAACAGTGACAGTATAATGCATTGCTTGGGGCGATATGATTATGAAAAAAAAAAGTCAACTCTTATCTCACTAAACTGCATCCTCTCTCTCTCATGCTCCCTCCTCCGTCCACTCTACTCTCATCAGTATTCTCGTCTTTCGCTTACCCACTCCCTGACACCCCCTATAACCTGTCACTCTTTCTCATAACTTTCCTCCTATGTAACCCTCTGCACTGGACTCTAGCTCTCTCCCCACCCCCGTATATCTTTCCCTTTCTCTCCACCTATGTATCTCTCATCGCACCTGCATTCTCAGCTTTCTATTGCTCCTTTCTAACTAGTTTGTACTTCTCACTCTTTTCTAATTAATCTTTTTACATTTATGTAGCCCCCTGCACATCAGTGGCATTTCCACCTTGCTCGGGGTGAAATGATTAAAAAAAAATCGATTTTAGAAGTGAAAGACGGAGACACATGTATGAGTGGTCAGGGGATTCAAGAGAAGTCACCCTAGCGAGAGAGAGGTGTGTACTGACTTAAACCTCTAGACCATACAAGTAAAAAAGTAGAGTCCTTCTTTAAGAGGGGAAGGTAGTCAGAAAAAAAAAATATGTTAGTGAATGGGTGGGAAAAAGTAGCCTTATCTATATTGTCAGAGATACAGTCTAGCAGGGAGCCATTGGGAAAGGAAGAGGAATGGTTAAGAAAGAAGATAGCTAAATACTTTAATGGCCTCTGCTCAGACGAACTTAAGTCACTGATGCCTCCTCAACAGGTGTTTACTGGTGCAACCAGACTGGCAACTGGGTCCCACCCATTCGCAGTCAGGTTAGCCAAATGCAGACGACAATTCTACTCCTGCAGCTTCTTCTCTTGCACTTCCCGCCTGTGGAATTTGCTCCTGTATTCTTGCTTTCCTGACGGCTACAACCTCCAGAAATTTAAATGCAAAGTCAATACTCATCTACTAACCACTGGACTCTAGCTCTCTCCCCTCCCCTGTATAACCTTCCCTTTCTCTCCACCTATGTATCTGTCATCGCACCTGCTTTCTCAGCTTTCTATTGTTCCTTTCTAACTAGTTTGTACTTCTCACTCTTTTCTAATTAATCTTTTTACATTTATGTAGCTCCCTGCACATCAGTGGCATTTCCGCCTTGCTCGGGGTGAAATGATTAAAAAAAAAATCGATTTTAGAAGTGAAAGACGAAGACACATGTATGAGTGGTCAGGGGATTCAAGAGAAGTCACCCTAGCGAGAGAGAGGTGTTCACTGACGTAAACCCCCAGACCATACAAGTAAAAAAGTAGAGTCCTTCTTTAAGAGGGGAAGGTAGCCAGGAATCGAGATGACAAAGGAGGTGATTGAGAGGGTAAGATTGGTTTTGCAAAGCACTTAGATATTAGGGAGCTTTTTGTGGAGAAAAGTTTCCATGTTGCAGGAGTTGGTACACATACCACAGCTGTTTGTAAAGAAAATATTGAGTGGTTTAGATGATTTTGGTTTGGCTTTGTTTCTTGAGATGCAATCGTCCATTTTTGTGTTGTTGATGAAAAGAGACCACAAGTAGAGGTGGGAGATGGTCACTGACTGTGACATGTGCAAGATGGAAGATGGCACAGACTGCAGCATAGTGTGGCCTCGAGATTGCCCACTGGAAGTGTTTGCAGAACATCTATCCATGCACATCATGGCACTGTAAAAACTGATTTTATGCAACTGCTGATCAGAGCAGTCGCTCTCAACACTACGCAAGAGTTATAGCTCCTAATTACCAGTCACAAGCAGTAATCAGAAAACTGTCAACCAGCTACCCTCTCAATGAAGAGCTGTTTCTACTAACCAAACATATTGCAGAAAAAATTTGGGAGCATCAATATTGTGGTCTGAGAAGAGAAAGAGAACCAGGAACCACTTCCTAAACAGGGAACAAGGTATCGGCCTCTATTTCTTTTCAATAAAAGTGGTGAACCAGGCAATAGTAGGGTCTATCTACTCCAATTTGAACAAAAAAAAAAAAAGAAAAAAAAAGAAGTTAAATTTACTAAGTTTTATGTTAGTTAAGTGCCATACGTGATACATGCTTTGGGCAATCATATTTCAAAAGAGACATGACTGACTGGGCAGTAGATTATCTCGCAGTGGGTTGCCATTGCTTTCTTTGGTAGACTGGTTGCCAGCCAAGGGTATAGAACCCAATCTGTCTTATTATCTGACCCATAACTGGAGGGAAGAGATGGATTAATATTTTTTTCTAAGGGTATTTGCGCATAAGTGAATGCAAGAAATTTAACTGGAATTTGAACTCGGTTCTCTGATTGGTCGATCCGAGTCAATATCCACTGCACCAGAATGCACATCCTGACTAAGTTTTAACTTTAAAGTCAGAAGATCACTTACTGGTTCAGTAAAATGTTGGCCAAGCAGTAACAAACAAAACAAAAACAAGAAACCCAAACAGCACAGAATGGGAGAGGATAGAACTTCTTTAAGCAGAAAAGTATTGCAGCATTCAAATGTGCCAATTGCTCACTACTGTGTTCTGCAGTGATAATGTATCCAGACCTGAGCATTTTATAAGAAATTACTTTGAATATCACAAGTAGAAAAGAATTGAACAGGTGTAGAGGCTCATCCCTTGTTCCCTGTTTAGGATGTGGTTTCCGGCTTTCTCTTTTCCAATCTTTTCACTTTTCTTTTTTTTTTTTTCAATTGGAGTAGATAGACTAAACTATCACCCGGTTCACACTCCACACACGTCTATTGAACAGGTGTAGAGGCTCATCCCTTGTTCCCTGTTTAGGATGTGGTTTCTGGCTTTCTCTTTTCTAATCTTTTCACTCTTACGTAGCCCCCTGCACATCAGTGGCGTTACCGCCTTGCTCGGGGTGATATGATTAAAAAAAAAAAAAAAAAAATTTTACAAAATAGGAGTAAATAGGTTTGTCAATTATCCAGTTCACAATCCTCCCTGAACAGGAGCATAAGTTTATCCCTTGTTTTCTGTTTAGAATTGCCTTTCTGGTTGCTCCTAAAATCTATTTCAACTCCACACTTTTAATGTCTAAGCTATTTTTTATTTTATTTGTTATATTTTTTTTATTTTAAATTTATTTTTCCTTCAATAGGAGTAGATAGGTGAACTTATTCTCTAGGTCACACGCCTTCCCCGTCTTTTGAAAGTGCAGCTTAGAGGTGGCACAAAGCTGAAAATATGGGACACCCAGTGAAGATCGAATCCACTACTCAATGATGATGATTCTGGTGAGACAAGTCTGCTAACCATTGTGCCATGTTGAGGTGCCCACCCTGTCTTTTGAATTGGGTTTCTGGCTCCGTCTTAAGTCTTCTTCTCATCATTCATTCTCAGTAGTCCCTTGTTTCTCAGAAGTATTTTCATCTTGATAGGGGCAGGGGGAAATGATTAAAATGATAAAAAAACAAATAAACAAATATATTTTTAAAGATAATATCCTTACTTGTCAATAAAATTAATTCAGTAATGGTAATTTTCTAAGCACAGCTTAGATGTGGCACAAGACAAATTATGGGTTACCTAGTGAACTCACTTCTCCGTTATTTGGTTTGGCTTGGTTTGTTTTACGGCATATCAACCCCTTGGGGGTCATTTAATGCCAAAGCATTAGTTATTTTAGGATGGAAAAAACGTATAATGGCAACAATTTTCTTTCCTTCAAAAAAAGTATTATGACAGTAATTTTTTGTTGGCAATATTTTTCCTTCAAAAATTTTTATGTATATATTTCATGAAAGTCTGTTTGTATACTTTCATAGTGTTTTGACCCCTGTTTGGAGGGTTAACTATTTGCCCATAGCTGGGACCCTATCAGGTGCTACCACTCCGGTTCAGAGTGGACTTGGGCACAACAGCAATCAAGAGGTGGTTTCATGCGCCTCACAATCTCAAAATCAGAGGCCTTGCTGCCGGATGCAGTTTACAGTCATACCCAGGACCACAGTTGTAATAGGTTATAGTGAAACAACTTGCTAACCATTAGTCCATGTCGAGGTGCTTAAACTTAATTCAGTAATAAGTTTTGATCCGATAGCTATGAAAGTGTTACTATATAATGTTTTATCAAATCTCAGATAATAACAGTGTCAAGTTATGGAATTATTGATCTACCCTCGTATATTGATGATCTGCATTTTTAACATTGGTTTTCAAAGCGACCGACCCTTTCCAATCTTCCTACATCCATTTCTTCAAGGCTTACTCCCACATCACATTGAAAATGTAGTTCCTGTATGATCACCAAAGTTAAGCAATGTTGAGTCTTGTCAGTACCTAGATGGGTGATTGCTTGGGAATATCAGGTGCTGTAAGTTTGGATGTGTGGGTGGTGTAATGGATAATGACTCAGAATTGTTAACTGGAGAGCAGAGTTCCAACTTCAGTCGTGTCATGTTAGACTCACTTATGCACAAATACCCTTGGGAAAGGCTTGAATTCACCTATTCTTCCTCTCAACTATAGGTTAATTATTAAGATTTATATCTCTACATTATTATATAAAAAATGTTTACAATCTAAAAATCTTTTTTGGCTTTAAATAACTTGCAAAGAGTTGATAAGCTATAAGAAACGATTCAAATAAATAAATGAGATATAAGCAAGTCTTTTAGATTTATTTACATTCTCAGAAATATCAATGTACAGAAAGTACTGTGAATGCAAAGTGAGGGATCAGTTTATATATTGATTGTAATATAGAATGGATCCTCTGCTTTATATCCACATTTTTCTTTTTTAATCATTTCACCCCAAGCAAGGCATTCCACTGCCACTATTGCACAGGGGGTTACATAGGGGAAGGTGATGAGAAAGAGTGGTTAGATATAGGAAATGTCGGAAGGAGGATAATAGACGGATGAGGATACCGAGGATGAGGGTTGGGTAGATGGGTAGAGTGTTCGAGAGAATGGATGCGAGTTCATGTGTTAGGTGTCTATTGACCTTACATTTAAATTCCTGGAGATTGTAGCTGTCAGGGAAGCAAGTATATGGAAGGGAATTCCACAGGTGGAAGAGTGCGAGAAAAGAAGCTGTTAGAGTAGAAATTGCAGTTACATTTTATCTGTTTCACTGTAAAATGGTGGGACCTAGTTGCTGATCTAGTATCTCATGCAAATTCGTACCTAAGAGGCGCCAGTGATCTAAGTTCATCGGAGCAGAAGCTGTGAACGTATTTATAGAAGAGGCACAGGGAAGCCACGTCACGCTGGTGAGAGAGTGACTGTAGCCGGTCTGCCAAGTTGGTATCAATCACATTACAGATTCTTCATTGTATTTTGTCAAGAACCCCAAGGAGAATAGCAAGTTAAGTGTTCATAATAAAAGTGTATCTTTTTGTTTTTTTAAATAATTAAAAGTTGGTCTGGAATTAGCAACTATTAAGAAAATACGGTAACTTCAAAAAGTTACCGGAGGTATGCAATTATTCAGGGATGCATTTGTCTATGGATGCAACTGTGTCCACACTCATTCTTTCCATATACCATTTTCATGCATTCAGTTATGTGCAAATGCCCTTGGGAAAGGTATTACTCCATATCTTCCCTCTGGTTATGGGTTAAATAACAGGATAGATTGGGTTCTTGGGTTCTGTCGTCTTGGCTGGCAACCAGTCTACCGCAGAAAGTAATGGCAACTTACTGCATGATAATCATTTGCCCGATCAACCATGTCTTTTTAGAGACATGATTGCCCAAGTGTGTATTATGTATAGCACTTAACTGACTTAATGAATATAATAGTTGGAGACATGATTAAGACTTCTACTGGGTAAGGGGTTGGTTTTCAGTTGTTATGAACTAATAAACTGATAACCCACTAATTACTACTTAATAACATAATACATCTCTTCCCCTTCTAGCTATGAGTCAAATTATAGGACAGACTGGGTTTTATAGCCTTGGCTGGCAACCAGTCTACTGCAGAAAGTAATGGCAACATACTGCGGGATAATCATCTGCCCGGTCAGCCATGTCTCTTTAGAGACATGATCACCCAAGCCTGTATTACGTATGGCACTTAACTGACTAACTGATGTATCACTCAAGCAGCTTCTTCCTGCAAACTACTGCTGTATGGAACTGACACTCAAAAGCATGTTTTTCTGATTACTACAGTCTTAACTTTCTTCATTACATGAACTGTGACTCTCGGGCCTTGTATAGAGTGAACATAATTGTAAAAAAGAAAAAAGAAAAGATAATTGACATGAGGATTATATTAGAATAGATGTTTTATTTTAGTATATTTTTTATTGTTGAAAGCTTTGAATGCATGTTTCTATCTTGCTGGCATTGTCTAGACAGGAGTTACCATATGACAGACAGATCAAGCAGCTAGAAGTTTGTAAGTTTGATATAGTCATGAATGTTTTTTGAATTTTCAGTGTACTGAATACCAAAAATGAAAATAGAGAAACAAGAAATTGTGGTTTCATGCCTTCTCCTCAGATATTCACACCGGATATATCACAGCCTGCAAGCTGAGTCATGTCTTGTTTTATACGTAATAAATCTTACTATTTAACCCACATCTCCACAGAAGTGGTAAGTTCATACTGAATCTGGATTTCATAAAGAAATTATGTTGATATAAAATGAGGGATCAGTTCTATATTACAGTCAATATATAGACTGATCCCTCACTTTGTAGCCACGGTAATTTCTTATATTGCGAATAATGGAAAGAAAATTTCTTAAATGCTCTGGAATCTGTCCTTTCAGCTGTTAGTCTATTGCTCTGCCTCTCTTGAAGGGAGGGAAAATTATCTTGACCAACTGCTTATCTTTCTGTTACAGCTGACAGAGGTTAACTTTGGAAAATATCAGCTTCAAACGTCTTTATTTTTTTTTATTTTAATAGCTGAAGATGTCTTCCAATTTCTAACAACTCTCACCTGTCTATTTTTTTTTTTTTTTGCCTTTTCATTCCAGGTACTTATTATGCCCCTGAATTGGATACTCTAGAGAATTACAGACATTACATTGAAGGCTTACCCACTGTAGACCCTCCAGAAATATTTGGTATGCATGAAAACGCTAACATTTCTTACCAGGTAAGTTTCTCTTATCCCCCTCCCACTATCAACCCAATTGGGTGTCATTCTATCTTCCTAACTATAATTCCTTACACATTTAACATAAGCTCCTGTGAGGGAAACAGAAAAGTTCTCAGCTCAACCAAAATGCCTTTCCAAAGGAAAATAAAAAAAAAAGCAAAACTGATTTCTGGTCATTTGATGAAACTTTAGGCAATAGTTTTAGCTGAAAACTTTAGCACTCTTTCATAATGATATTAAATTTTATAAATTCTCCTTTGGACTACTTTAAAAAAAAATATATATATATATATGCATCCTTTTTTTTAAGTATTAAAGTTCATGCAATATAAGCTTCAAGAGCTACTTATGGTAGTGTGTGACTGAATGAGGCATGTGTAAGAGACAGTTAATTAAGTGCCATACGTTGTACACGCTTGGTCAAACATGTTTCAAAAGAGACATGACTAAGTGAGCAGAAGATTATCCTGCAGTACTTTACTAACCCATAACTGGAGGGAAGAGACGGATTAATAACTTTCTCAAGGGTAATTGTGTGTAAGTGAATGCAAGGAATTCAACTGAATAAAATAGGTTTGCTTTGAAGTAGGAAGCAAATGTCCATATTTGTTAGGAAGATCAAATGATCTTATTCCATCCTTGTCAAGGAGAGTGCTAACCGTTTCTCCTTTTTTGCAACACAGAGACAGTAGCAGGAAGCAACAGATAATCAGCCATTTGTCTGTGTATTGAATGTCATTGCCATCGCTAATCTGGTGCTCTTGCTGTACATCTTGACAAAATCCAATGAAGAATTTGCAATGTATTCAATTCTGATGAAGTATCTTGGCTTCAGCCACCTTCCCACCAACATGATGTGGCTTCCATCTGTTTTCAGGACAACTGCTCTGATGAGCTTTTATCCCTGTACCCTGACTATGTGAATTTAAGCATTTTTCTGTGTAGGGCCAGGATGTTTTTTTCTGTCTGAAACCATCCTGTACATATATAAATCTACCATCTGCCCGTGCATTGAATACTGCTGTCATATCTGGTTAGGTACCTCTGCTATCCATCTAGGGGTACTTGACAAAATCCAAAGGATAATCTGTAATGTGATTGATCTAGACTTGGCAGCTCAGATACAGTCACTTTCTTACCGATGCAGTGTGTCTCTTCTACAAATACTTTGATTTGAAAGCTAAAATAACTAATGTGATTTCAGGTATTACTGTAAATCAGTTGGCAAATGTTTTCTGTGAACTGCCAAATCGTATTACCCTTTGTATTGCTAATGATGGAGGACATGTGGAAACTTAAATAAAATGTCAATAAAACCTTTAAAAAATATAGATTTACTTCTTTTTACAAATTATTTCTATCGCAAATACAAATAAAGTTATAAATTTTTTAAAGTGCACACGAACTTTATGGACACCCTGTATTTACATGTTTGACAGGTTTTAAACAGCTGAGATTGGCATATATATATATGTGTGTATGCGCACAGACCTGCAAGCCAAGTTGGCAGTTTCTACTATCTGGGCTGGCAACTGCTGTTGAATGGTTTTGCTGCATCATACTCCTGGTGATTAGCTTACCTATAATGTTGCAAAATGTAAAAGAAAATATGACATTAACACTGTTGTATTGACAATGCCCTATTATCAGTAACAAAGGGATGGTTGCATGAGAGGAGGTTAGGAACTAGGGATCCAAATCAATCACAGTGAGGTGCTGTTATGAGGAAACACACCTATTCCTCAGATAATGGACTCTCCCTCCTATATTAATAAGAGTTAAGGAAAGAAGTACTTGGGAAGTTCATAGGAGTTCTTTAGTCTTCTAATAGTTCTACTGAACTCCAATAGGCAGTTGATATTATTCGGCAGTTAGCTGAATACTAAGGAGTCAGCAGTGGAAGATTACCAAGTTCCTAACATTTTGGGTGCGTTAAGTTGGTTAGCAACCAATTATAATCTTCAGTGCAAAAACTACTCCACAACAGATGCCCACAAAGAAAATGAAAAATAAGAACCAACAACTGTACACTAGCTAAAACATTGGTTTGTGCAGAAAATTCATGTTGATATTTAATCATTCATATTCCAACACGTTAAATTTATTGACAGGCATAATATGCTTACATTTCCGATTAGAGCACACATCAAACTCTCTCTTGAGAAACTAAAAAAAAACTTTTCCTTTACACCCAATGGTGTGTGGGGCAGCATTTATACTGCTTCTGTAACAAACTGCACCCAACCTCCAAACTTGGAGGAAGGTGATTTTCTAAGCATAGCTTAGACGTGACATATGGCCAAAATTAGGGGGCACCCAGTGAGGATCGAACTCACTACTCAGTTATAATGATTCTAGCGAGGTGAGCTTGCTAATGATTATACCATGCCAAGGTGCCCTCTCTTTAGAAAGAAAGTGTAAAATGAATTAATTTGTATTAATTTTGTATCCCCATGAAAATAAAAGATTGTAAGATGCATTTTCAACACTTGATGTTTTATTATTACTGTAAAGGCAAAAATGTTTCACAAGCAGCAAAAAAGATATGTGTTGTTTACAGTGAAGGTTCTTTAGCTGATAAAACTGTGTGAAAGTGGTTCACTGTTTAGAGTTGGTGATTGTAGCCTTATTGATGAAGAACACTCAGGCAAACCTTTCCACTACAGATGATGACCAAATCAAGACATTGATTACTTGGGAATGAGAAGAAACATCCATTAGCCCTTAGGGAACTCAAATTGCTACGATATTGGGATACCACATAATCTGAGTAAAAAGAATTTTTTGGATCACATCCCTGTCTGTGATTTGCGTATAAACTCAATGAAAATGCAACCTTTCTGAAGCAAATCATGACAAGTGATGAGAAATGGATCATTTACAACAATGTACACTAAAAAGATCCTGGAGTAAGCGACATGATCCAATTTTATCCACCACAAAAACTGTTTCTCATTTTAAGAAAGTCATGCAGTGCATCTGCTGGGATTGCAAAGGAATCATGTACTATAAGCTTCTGCCAAGTAATTAATCAGTTGATTCTCAAAAGTACTGCTTGCAACTGGTTAAATTAAAGGCAGCAATTCAAGAAAAATTATCAGAATCGGCAAAAAGGTGTTTTCTATCAGGTTAATGTCAAACATTGTTTCTTTGATGACCAGTCATTAAGTGCCATATGTGATACATGCTTTGAGCAATCATATCTCAAAGAAATATGACTGAGCAGAAGATTACCCCGCAGTAGGTTGCCATTACGTTCTAGAGTAGACTGGTTGCAAGCCAAGACTATAGAACCCAATCTATCCTTTTATTTAACCCTTAACTGGAAGGAAGCGAGAGATTAATACCTTTCCCAAGTGTATTTGCGTGTAAGTGAATGCAAGGAATTCAACTGGAATTTGAACTCGGCTCCCCGATTTCTCATTCTGAGTTGATATCCCCTGCACCACGTCATACATACTGTTATCTCACCCAACATATTTACCAGATATTATTCCTTCAGATTTTCGTTTATTGAAATCCTTGTGAAATAATCTCAATGGTAAAAAATTTTATTTTTTGGATGGCATAAAAAAAGCCCTTAATGAGTTCTTTGCCAAGAAATTAATAAAGTTCTGGGAATATATAATCTATAGATTGAAAAATGGTGAAAGGTTGCACAGCAAAAGGGTTGAGATTTAGTTGTATAAATATTTAATGGCATAATTTTGTTTCGTTTTAATTTCCCTTAAAAATTGGCATGAACTTTCCAAACACCCCAATATTATATTGAGTATAATAAGACTAATTCCTAATGTTTTGAGCTGCAGCAAGATTAATTCTTTTAAGAGTATTTTGAACAGAATATAAAACCTAATAGTGAGCCTATGGATATTATCTACAGCCTTAGAAAGTCATAAACCCTTCATGGTGGGAGATGTTTATTTGTTTTTAATCATTTGATATATCATCATGTTTTTTTCAACACCAAGTGTATTTTCTAAAAGACTTCAGAAGCTATCAGATTCTTTCCGACCCTAAAGGCTCAATGGAAATATTTCATGTTCCAAGAATTACCATCTTATGTTGATGATTAATGGTGTTCTGTGTAATATTTCACATGGAAGAAATGGTTTTTTCCCCTTTTGTTTAGACTTTCCTTAAAGTTAGAATAAAATCTAATCTGAAGAATCTGCAGAAATTTTTCCCCAACTTTAAACATTTATAAATGTTTTTTTTTTTTAAATGTCCTGAAAAATGTATTTCGTTTTAAATATTCTTTTAAAATATATTGATGTTGAAAACCCTGTAGTGCTCAATTTAAATTTAACATGGCAGAAGATGATTCAAATTTATTAATTTGAATGCTTCAGAGTTTTTAAAATCTACATGAAGAAACTAAAGTTTATTTAAGGGAAAAATATATTCAAAAAATATTTTAAACTAGACAACTAATGTGCAAAACCACAAATACTTTTGAGCCTCTTAATAAATATAGTACAGTAAACTAAGTTATCCCCTAGTTATAGTTTAATTCAGTTAAGTGTCACATGTGATACATGCTTAGGTGATCATGTCTCGAAAGAGACATGACTAAGTAGGCAGAAGATTTTCCTGCAGTAGTTTGCCATTACATTCTGCAGTCAACTGGTTGATAACCAAGGCTATAGAACCCAATCTGTCACGCTATTTAAGCCATAGTCAGAAGGAGAAGTGATAGATTAATACCTTTCCAAAGGTATTCTGTTGATTTGAAATGATTTGTGAGTGTCTTTGTGGTTGCCAACACTGTGGATGCGTAATTTAGAATAAAGCTCGTTTCGTCTTTTTGCCTTGATAAAATCCATCACAGGACGAAACGCATAGGTGATTTAAAATACTGTTTTCCTCTTGTCTATTTTATTTATATATATATATATATATATATATATATATATATATATATACACATACATTCATACACACATGCGTGTGGAAGGAGAGTTTTTTTTTTTTAGAAAAATTAGACTATAAATACAAAAAAAAAATGCAGTTATTTGTAAGAGATTAATATATCAAATTCATATATATCTAACTTTTGTCTGCTCAAAAGTGAATGATTTAATTTGTTTTGTTCTTTAACATAGAGGCAAGAAACAATGTCTCTGGTGACGACAGTGCTGGACATTCAACCAAGAGTATCCAGTGGTGGTAGTGGCAGATCAAATGATGATATTGTTTATGAACTGGCAGATTCAATTTTAGAAAAACTCATGGACAAATTAGACATTGAGCATGCGCATGCCGAATTGTTCAAGGTAAAACTTTTTTTTTTAATGCTTATTGGGATTTGAAAAAAATTTTAGAAAATAAATTAAGGATTCATCTATTTTAACAACATTACAAAATCTATACTAAGGACCTGATTATTTTTTCTTCATCTTCTTTTAAGCTATTATCATCTTGGGTGATTTCATATTTTAACAACATTACAAAATCTATACCAAGGACCTGATTCTTTTTTCTTCTTCTTTTAAGCTATTATCATCTTGGGTGATTTCATATTTTTACAACATTACAAAATCTATACCAAGGACCTGATTCTTTTTTTTCATCTTCTTTTAAGCTATTATCATCTTGGGTGATTTCATATTTTAACAACATTACAAAATCTATATCAAGGACCTGATTCTTTTTTCTTCATCTTCTTTTAAGCTATTATCATCTTGGGTGATTTCATATTTTAACAATATTACAAAATCTATATCAAGGACCTGATTCTTTTTTCTTCATCTTCTTTTAAGCTATTATCATCTTGGGTGATTTCATATTTTAACAATATTACAAAATCTATACTAAGGACCTGATTCTTTTTTCTTCATCTTCTTTTAAGCTATTATCATCTTGGGTGATTTCATATTTTAACAATATTACAAAATCTATACTAAGGACCTGATTCTTTTTTCTTCATCTTCTTTTAAGCTATTATCATCTTGGGTGATTTCATATTTTAACAACATTACAAAATCTATATCAAGGACCTGATTCTTTTTCTTCATCTTCTTTTAAGCTATTATCATCTTGGGTGATTTCATATTTTAACAATATTACAAAATCTATATCAAGGACCTGATTCTTTTTCTTCATCTTCTTTTAAGCTATTATCATCTTGGGTGATTTCATATTTTAACAATATTACAAAATCTATACTAAGGACCTGATTCTTTTTTCTTCATCTTCTTTTAAGCTATTATCATCTTGGGTGATTTCATATTTTAACAATATTACAAAATCTATACTAAGGACCTGATTCTTTTTTCTTCATCTTCTTTTAAGCTATTATCATCTTGGGTGATTTCATATTTTAACAATATTACAAAATCTATACTAAGGACCTGATTCTTTTTTCTTCATCTTCTTTTAAGCTATTATCATCTTGGGTGATTTCATATTTTAACAATATTACAAAATCTATACTAAGGACCTGATTCTTTTTTCTTCATCTTCTTTTAAGCTATTATCATCTTGGGTGATTTCATATTTTAACAACATTACAAAATCTATATCAAGGACCTGATTCTTTTTTCTTCATCTTCTTTTAAGCTATTATCATCTTGGGTGATTTCATATTTTAACAATATTACAAAATCTATATCAAGGACCTGATTCTTTTTTCTTCATCTTCTTTTAAGCTATTATCATCTTGGGTGATTTCATATTTTAACAATATTACAAAATCTATACTAAGGACCTGATTCTTTTTTCTTCATCTTCTTTTAAGCTATTATCATATTTTAACAATATTACAAAATCTATACTAAGGACCTGATTCTTTTTTCTTCATCTTCTTTTAAGCTATTATCATCTTGGGTGATTTCATATTTTAACAATATTACAAAATCTATACTAAGGACCTGATTCTTTTTTCTTCATCTTCTTTTAAGCTATTATCATCTTGGGTGATTTCATATTTTAACAACATTACAAAATCTATACCAAGGACCTGATTCTTTTTCCTTCTATTATCCTGCTATTATCATTTTGGGTGATTTCATGATTTTCAGAATCAACAACTTCTTTAACTTGTTCTTTTATGCTTTAAAATGAAGTTACAAAACAGTTTCAAGGTTGGCCTATCATCCAGTCTATACTCTTCCCAATTTTTTGAACAGGAGTAAAGGTTTATCCCTCATTTTGTGTTTAGGATTAGATTTCTAGTTTCTTGAAACCTGTACTTCTGCCTGAAATCTGAAATGTTATACAGTAATTATTACTACTTTATTCATCTCCCCAGTCTTTTGAACTGCAGTGGAGGCTTAAACCTCATTTCCTGTTTAAGATTGGGTTTCTGGTTCCTTCAACTCTACTTCTAAAGTGTCTGTTTGAACTTTGAAATTTTATTCACTAAAACTGTGACCTCATCAACTAGATGAACTATCTTGCCTGTTATCTATCCCTTTCCCTTATGTTAAATCCACACATTAACCCTCTACCTCTTGTGGCTCTTGGGCCTTATATTAAGTGAACATTAGTGAAAACAAAGTTTTAATGGCTTTGTGTCTTAGATGTATGTTGTAGTGCAGTGGATATTGGCTTGGAGGAATAACAAATCAGGGAGCCAATTTGAATTCCAGTTGAATTCGCTGCATTCACTTACGCACAAATACCTTTGGGAAAGGTATGAATCAGTCTCTTCCCTCCAGTTATTGCTTAAATAAGATTAGGTTCTATTGCCTTGGCTGGCAATCAGTCTACTGCAGAAAGTAATGGCAACCTATTGCCCAGTCAGTCATGTCACTTTCAAGACATGGTTGCCAAAGCGTGTATCATGTATGGCATTCAACTGACTAATTTAGATAACCTTACTTGCCCTTCCATTAATTTGCTCCTTTGTGCAATGTCTTCTTTTCTTGATTGAAAAATTTGTGCAAACCATAAAATATTATTGACAAAATGATCATAATTAAAGCATTTCAATGTTTAAAACTTTTGGTAGATGTTTATTTTAATTACAAAATGGTATTATAATTTAAGAAATATTCCATTAAAAATATCAACTTTACTTGCTATTCTCTATTCACAGGCTATGTAATGGTGTTAAGGACAGAAAATGAGTTTTTTTATTTGGATTTAGTTAAAAAAAATAATCTGGAAAATAATTGGTTATTTATAAAGATAACAAGAGATGAAATGTATAATAAAATAGTTATTCAACTTAAAAACAAAAACAAAATTAATTTAAAAAAAATACATACATTAGTTATTAAGCAGAAACTTCTAAATTGGGCATGATATAAGACACACGCTTACCTTATTTGATTTTTCTAATTTTCAGGCTTTCAAACAAACAATGGGTGTGTTTCTATATTTCAAAACCAAGTTACATATTTATTCAGTCACAAGAAGCATTTTCTCTTGTTTAATAGTGGTGAATGGCAAGAAAGCGACATTCTTGCTTACACCCAGATTTTAATATTTTCAGGTGTGGCCAATATGTGTGTGTGTGTGTGTGTGTATATATATATATATATATATATACACACACACACACACACAGTGAATGACAGGCCTATAAAACAGAGAGGATAATCCCAAAGATTGTACCCAATTATTATAAATTATTAATTAAATAAAGATAGTGAGCTTGATGGCTACTATCCAGAGCATTATAAAGTATTGAGAGGGAAACTCATCACATAGTTAAATGTTTATCAATCAGGATAGATTTTTGACAATGAATATTACATTGTCTCTTTAAAAAAATATATGGTGGTGCAAAAGTCTGGACCCATAGACAATTTACTCTATAACAAATGCTTTACTTATTCTAAATTGTCACAGTTAATTTTCGTAAGTGTTCAAACTGAATTACACATTCTTCCAAACATTTTCTTACTTGGGAACATAAGCTAACAAGTCCAGAAAGAGTAGAACTTTTCTGCCATGGGCAAAAACTTGAAAGATAATAAATATAATTAAATATGATACTTATGATGATTAGGTTAAAAAATAAAGTATTTCTATAGTAAATTGTATAGGGATCTAGACTTTTGCACCACCCAATATATATATATATATATATATATATATATATATTGGTTTTACTCATAATTAAATTAACCCAGTACTCAGTGGTGTTATAAAAGGCTATATACATTTATATTGTAGAGCCTTTGAATATGTTTTATTTGAAAAAAAATTATTTTCACAACCTAGGTTTAAATCATCTGAAGATACCGAAAAGTTTAAACTTACGTTGTGGAAGTAACTCATTTACAAATGAAATATATATATATATATATATATATTTTTAATAAAAAGTGTGAGATGGCATGAATGTTTTGTTTAAAGTGCATATTTAGTTAATGTATCATAACATGTATAATAACAATTAGTGTCCATAATGGTATTTGTGATGCTACATGTGTTTAGAGTCTAAACTTGACACTCTTCAGGCAAATAAACTTGTGGCTTTATGTATTAAGTTTCCTTTGTTTCTGAGGGCCAAGGTGTTGTTCATAAATAAGTAAGTAAATCAATAAAATAAATCAAATGCTGGCCAGTTGAAATGTTTGTGATTTTTCACATCAGTGTATAAATGTATAAACATTATATGTATATATATATATATACATACATACACATACACAATACAAAAAATCTAGAAGTGAGCCACAACCTACTGCAATTTCACACAAATGGTTCTTCAGGGTTACCCTGAAGAACTTTTTGTGTGAACCCGCGGTAGGTGGTGGCTCACTTCTAGATTTTTTGTGTTGTATTCTCGCTCTCCATTCGTACTAAGCATTTTGCTGTTAAGTTTTCGTTTTGGGTTTTTTTTTTCTTTCAAACGGGCACTAGACATATTGTTCTTGTACGCTGTTTGTTTCTTTTTTTTCTCCCCTTTTATTTAACCCATGAGGGGGTCCTCGCCGGGTTACAAGATGGTTTATATTACTATTAAGTTAGCATTGTTTTCGGATGTCTAGTCTGTTATTATTAGTGTTTATTTATTGTGATTAAGTTATTTTATATATATATATATATAAACCTGCTTACCAAAATACATTTTATTAAATCACCAAAAGAAAAAAAAACCTTGACGTTAAACATTATCACAGTTTAACACTGTCTCTCACACACATTTATATATATATATATATATATATATATATATATAAAGGGGTGACTATTGGTAAAATATAGATTAATTTTCTATTGTTTGTATTATAACTATCTATAATAGAAGTGACTTCAAATGTTAAACTGTATTTAACACATAATTATCCATCAACCTTACATAGAGCTTTAGCTATAAGTAAAGCATTATTGTCTTATATATACGGGGTGTATCAAAAATACTTTCACAAACATTGGGGTCAGTTTCCTCACACAAAAACAAGAACAAAAATCCATAATTGTACTTCAACACAGCCACTCATAACAGATGTTTAAAATGTACTCCATTTGTTTCTACACACACATACCCCTGTCAGATCAATTACTGGCAGACACTTTCAAATATTACCACATGGTGTTGAAAGGTTTTGTAGACCCCTATGACTTGTTGAAGTGTTTCTGTATTACTAATGTCTGCTGCATAAACCAATTGTTTTAGTTGGCCCCCACAGTTAAAAATTCAAAGGATGGAGGTCAGGACAGTGTGCAGGACATGGAACTGGTCCTCCCCTATCTACTTATAGGCCAGGACAGTGTGCAGGACATGGAACTGGTCCTCCCTATCTACTTATAGGCCAGGACAGTGTGCAGGACATGGAACTGGTCCTCCCTATCTACTTATAGGCCAGGACAGTGTGCAGGACATGGAACTGGTCCTCCCCTATCTACTTATAGGCCAGGACAGTGTGCAGGACATGGAACTGGTCCTCCCCTATCAACTTATAGGCCAGGACAGTGTGCAGGACATGGAACTGGTCCTCCCCTATCTACTTATAGGCCAGGACAGTGTGCAGGACATGGAACTGGTCCTCCCCTATCTACTTATAGGCCAGGACAGTGTGCAGGACATGGAACTGGTCCTCCCCTATCTACTTATAGGCCAGGACAGTGTGCAGGACATGGAACTGGTCCTCCCCTATCTACTTATAGGCCAGGACAGTGTGCAGGACATGGAACTGGTCCTCCCCTATCTACTTATAGGCCAGGACAGTGTGCAGGACATGGAACTGGTCCTCCCCTATCTACTTATAGGCCAGGACAGTGTGCAGGACATGGAACTGGTCCTCCCCTATCTACTTATAGGCCAGGACAGTGTGCAGGACATGGAACTGGTCCTCCCCTATCTACTTATAGGCCAGGACAGTGTGCAGGACATGGAACTGGTCCTCCCCTATCTACTTATAGGCCAGGACAGTGTGCAGGACATGGAACTGGTCCTCCCCTATCTACTTATAGGCCAGGACAGTGTGCAGGACATGGAACTGGTTCTCCCCTATCTACTTATCTTGCAGGGTAAATGTCAGACAGTGCATTATGAACAATGTGACTAAAATATGCTAGAGCTCCATCAGGCATGAACCACATTACCAGTGATACATCTTCTTGCAGGTATGGAAGTTCCTGTAGACAGCTCCTGTAACACATGTTGGAAGAATTTACATGCCTACTGACAGTCAACCACAATTCCAGCCCGCACATTTTTCTAAACTAAAGCCTGTATTGTACCATAGGGATTCCAAGCTACTTACAAATGGGTCCTGGGCATGACGGTAAACTGCATCTGGCAGCAAAGCCTCTGATTAGGAGGTTGTGAGAAGCATGGAACCATCTCTTAATTGCTGTTGTTCTCAAGCCAACCTTGACCCGGAGTGGTAGCACCTGTTAAGGTCCCAAAATGGGGTCAAAACACTATGAAAGTATAAAAGTAAGTTTTTATAGAAATACATGCATAAAAATAGACTTTTATAGAAAATATATATATTTTTGAAGGAAAAATATTACCAACAATATATTTTTGAATAAAAAATTATTACCATAAATTTTTGAAGGAAAAAATTATTCTGAGCAAAACATTTTTGAATACAAAACTAGAAGACATTTTCAGTTTTCTAAAACAAAAAAAGAATAAAAATAAAGATTTTTTATTAAAATTTGGCTAAATCAACATTTTCAATATAACCAAACATTGAAAAAATTACCGTAAAACCCCGCCTTTTTGGCATTAAATAACCCACAGAAGTTGATATGCTGTTAAACAAAACTCATACTCAGACCCCACCCACAAATGTTGGTTGCATAAATTTGTTATTTTATCTCTTCCAAATATTACCTCATTTGTAAACAAGACTGAAGAGATAAACAAATTGGCAGTTTGTGAAATAAACCATTATCAAAAGTTTTTCGTGGTGAGTGACCAGAGAGCAAAAAAACCCTACACACATTGAAAATGATATAGATATTAGAACTGCTCCTGAAGTACACTCCATGTGGTATTATGCAACGTATGACATGCTAGGCCCACTTGACATGTACTGATTCTTCTTCAATGTGCCCTGTCCCTTCAGGACTTAGGCAATCATGGCTTTCCACATCTCCCAATCCCTGGTGGCTCTTAGCATGCCTCCTCCTGTTACACCATGCAACCCTCGTTCCATCATCCACCTGATTAGGTTTTTCAAATATGTTATCTGCTGCTTTCCCCTGTCCCTTTTTCCCTCTATCTGGCCTGTTAATATCAGGTTCTCCAAGCCTTCTTTCCTCATTACATGTCCCGGGAACTTCAGCTCTTTCTTCTTGATGCTCAATATTAATTTCCTTTTTGTTTCCATCCTTTCCAAGACCTCATCATTGCTTACATGCTCAGTCCATGATATTCACAGCATCCTTCTGTAGAACCACATTTCAGTTGCTTCAAGTTTTTTCTTCATCTTTGATGATATTGTCCAGCATTCACTGCCATATTGAAGAACTGACAAAACACAGCAATCCAGTACTCTCTTCTTTGTTTCTAGCGAAATTGTCCTGTTTCTTAATACTTTGCGCAACTTCTGGAATGCTTCCTTCACCATGCCAATTCACCTTCGGATCTCTGTGTCGCACTTTCCGTCTTCTGTTATAACACTTCCCAGGTATTTAAATTTTTGTACCTGCTTGATTCTAGTATCCCCAACCTGTATTTGGCATACTAGGCTGCCTTTTTCACTGATGACCATGCATTTGGTTTTCTTTGTGTTTATTTGTAGTCCTTTCTTGTCACTCTTCAGCTACCTTCTGTAGGAGGTCTTGCTTCCTTTCTGTGTCTGCTATCAGCACTGTATCATCTGTGAACCTTAGGTTGTATAAAGTGTGGCCTCCGATGTAGTCCTTTCTTGTCACTCTTCAGCTACCTTCTGTAGGAGGTCTTGCTTCCTTTCTGTGTCTGCTATCAGCACTGTATCATCTGTGAACCTTAGGTTGTATAAAGTGTGGCCTCCGATGACAAAGCCAGGCATAATTTCTAAGGTCCTCAAAATATTCTTGCTGTACAAGTTGAACAGATCTGGTGTAAAGACACATCCTTGTCTTATTCCTCTTAGTGAATCTTGGTTGTCTTCCATCCATAGTTTGTGGTACCATGGATCCTGTCTCAGCAATGAGATGATAAATAGCAGCAAAGATGGGATGATTACCTTCTGGAAACATAATCTGATACAGATGTGCAGCCTCGGGGTCATGTGTAAACTTCATATCTGCAGGCTCATGATATGAATATCCTGTCAATTTTCAATTTTTTTTTTTAATCATTTCACCCCAAGCAAGGCGTTAACACCACTGATGTGCAGGGGGCTACATAAGAGAGTTAAAGTTTTAGACAGGAAAAGAGTGAAGACAAAGACAAATGAGCTACAGAGAGTGACAGAGAAAAAGGAAAGCGAAGGATGTGAACACAAGAGTGAAGAGAGTTACGAAGGTAGAGAGAAAGGAAAAGAACCAAGATACACGGGGTGATGTAGAAAGTGCTGGAGTTAAGTGGATAAGAGATGGGAATTGACATTGCATTTAAATTCTTGGAGGTTGTAGCCGTTAGGAAAGAAAATATATGGAAGGGACTTCCACAGGCAGGAAGCACAAGAAAAGGAACTGATTAAGTAGAATTGTTGCCTGCCTTTGGTTGATCTAACTGTAAGTCTGGTTGCCTGAGTAAATGCAGCTTATAATATATATATATATATATTTAATACAGGGCTCAATATCCTATGGATAGAGTAAGCGGCCATGGTTAAATATAAAATAAATGACAGTACTGTTCAACAAACAGATTTGACAAAGTTTGCAATAAGCAATGAGAAGAGAAAAAAAACAGAAAAAAATATAATATAAAGCCAGGAAACAATATATAAAAGGCAAAGTAATACAGCAAATCAACAGTCATTTGGTAAAAAGTTCACAAACCAAGAGTTAGGGTTGGCACAACAGCAGGTTCAGACAAGTGAACATTGTGTTTTAACTTCAAGATAAGACAAACCTAGACTGAGTCAGATGAAACCGAGAGCAGAACTATTTTATTGGTTAGGAAGAACCCCCAGCATGCTTCTGCATGTACATTGTGGACTGTTTTGCAGTCATTCCTATGAATATTGGGGCAACTCTACATGGTGTACTAGTTTTCAAGCTTGTCTCACTAGAATCATTGGTCCTTGGTATGACAGTAAACTGCATCCGGCAGCAAGGCTTCTGATTGGGAGGTTGTGAGGAGAATGGAACCACCGCTTAATTGCTGTTGTTCCCAGGTCCACCTTGACTTGGAGTGGTAGCACCTCTTAGGGTCCCAGCTATGGACAAATAGTTTATCTCCAAAATGAGGTCAAAACACTATGAAAATATAAAAATACTTTTTATAGAAATATATAGATATGTTGAAGGAAAAATATTACTAACAATACGTTTTTGAAGGAAAAAAAATTACCAGCAATAAATTTTTAAATACAAAACTAGAAGACATCTTCAGTTTTCTAAAATAAAAATTTTTCATCACAATCTGACGAAATCAACTTTCTCACTATAACCAAACATTAAACAAAATACCTCAAAACCCCACCTTTTTTGGCATTAAATAACCCACAGAGGTTGATATGCCATTAAACAAAACTCAAAATCAATAGAATCATTACAGTTGAATAGAGTTTGATCCTCATTGGGTGCCTCATACTTTTGGCCACATCTAAGCTGCACATAGAAAATTGCTATGAGAATTGAAACTAGCACTACTAAAGAGCTGATTGATTGATTGGTTTGTTTTACGGCAAATCAACCCTTGATGAGTCATTTAATGCCAAAGCATTAGTTGTTGTAGTATGATCGGTGGAAGTTAAATGTTACTTATGATTCAGGGGAAATTTTTGACTATATCTTGTTGTATAGTTTCATCTCTCTTAGGAATCTGAGAATATTTTTAGGGTCAAGCTTGTTGAAAATATCCCTTAGATTATTTTCTTCATAGTGTTTTTGTCGGATCTATTCAAGGTTTCTGAAAAGCTGAGCTTATTTACCATGGAAATAGTGATCATAATATTAATGTTTCATTGAGTTAGGCAGTACAAATATTGGTAGACTATAGTATCTGGGTGAATATTCACCGACCAACTTTAATTCACCTACTAATATCCAAGAGACATGTTTTGTGACATTTTTCAGAAAAAATTTAAAAAATGGTGAAATCTTATATGCTATTTAATAAAATAGTTTCCTTATTGATTTTTAGGCCAATTGCATTCAGTTAGGAGCCATTTCTGACACACGCTTGGGCAATCATGTCTCGAAAGACTGGGCAGATGATTATCCTGCAGTAGGTTGCCATTACTTTCTGCAGTAGACTGGTTGCCAGCCAAGGCTACAGAACCCAATTTGTCCTGTTATTTAACCCATAACTGGAAAGAAGAGATAGACTAATACCTTTCCCAAGGGTATTTGCACGTAAATGAATGCAATGAATCCAACTGGAGTTCAAACTCGGTTCCCCAATTTCTTGTTCCAATGCACATCCAGTTACATTATCTAAATATAATCTAAATCTATCTAAACTTATTTATAAATGAAACTGTCTGTGTGTCTGCGTGTGTGTCCGTTACCTATAGACTCCAAAACGGCTGAACTAATTTTCTTGAAAATTTACACAGTTGTACTATAAGCGTCTGCAAGTGTTCTTAGCTAGGTTTTGTGTCAAGGTACCCCCAATAAATATCGAAAATCGATAATCGAAAAAATCGGGTTATAGAAGGAGTGGTCCAATTTCAATCAAATTTGATTCACTCAAAGACAAAGACATAAGAAATGATATTCAGAAGTTTCAAGGTTGCAGTTCTTACAATAGTGCATAAAATTGATAATATATATATATATATATATATATATATATATATAAAAGGCAAGATGTTTGTGTGTGTGTCTGTTTATCTGCCTGTATATTTGTATTTTTTCTAAGTCCTTTTATTTTAGATTTTGCTTTGTGTTTGGCTCTAAGTAGGTATAATGGTAGTTCTTAGTCTCAGCCATGATACCATTTACTCAGAGGACTTATTTAGACTTCAAAATTCAGTTTACGACAAAAAAAACTTATTTGATATTGATACCAGGAAATCGAAATTTGACTTACATCCATTCATTTTTCTTTCAGTCTATGATTTCGCTTTAACTGGAAACAACTATTGCTTTTTAGTTTTTTGTGCCAACGTCCAAAGAGTCTGAGCTCCAGGACCATGGATTAGTTTTAAAGCTTTCATTACACTCGAGCAACCCCAGGCTAGTGATTAATAATATTACCATTTCCTTGAGTTAGGCAGTACAAATATTGTTGGGCTATAGTATCCTTGTCAATATTCACCTCCCAACTTTAAGTCACCTATTAATATCCAAGAGATATGTTTTGTGTCATTTTTCAGGAAAAAAAAAAAAAGTGGTGAAATCTTATATGCTATTCAATAAAATATTTTCCTTATTAATTTTTACGCCAATTCCAATAAGCAAGAGTGTAAAACCTGCAGCATCTGTAGTAGATTAATTTTTTTTTTCATCATTAGAGGAGCTTTTTCAGGGAAAGGGATCTTTTTTTTTCTTTTTGCCAAATTCTGAAGTGTAAACTCAAACTAGAAGATTGCTAATATTCTTAAGTGTCATCTACCTCTCCCATTCAGATCTTGACAGAGTTCTTTTAATTATTTCACCAGATTCTTACGCCCCACCTACTCCACAACTTACCACCTCCGCCTTTCTTTCCTTTTGATCTATGAATCAACATTCCAAGATGCTGTCTATGATGAACATAGAAGGAGTCCAATAAACAGAAAACCAGGAAAAAGTCAGGCCCTTATAATGTACCGGGCACCTCGCCATAGTGTAATGGTTAGCAAGCTCATCTCGCTAGAATCATTATAACTGAGTAGTGAGTTTGATCTTCACTGGGTGCCCCCTACTTTTGTCTGTGTGTCACATCTAAGCTACACTTAGAAAATCAGGTTTGAGGGTTAGGCGCAGGGCTAACAACCCTGCCCCATAAAAAACTGTTTGTTACGGAAACAGCAAAAGCATTGCCCTATACACTATTGGGTGTAACGGAAAAGTTTATTTTTTTAATTTTTTTTATAATGCACTACTCTTGAATTGCTGAAAATTTTCTCTCCCTTTTTATTAAACATTTTCTCTGTCTTTCAAATTGCATATTTGGCAACCTTTGCAAGGGAGTTGTTGATTGGGCTAAATTTATTCTGAGCTAACAAGAAAAAAAAATGTCTTAAATAAAATGTTAATGCTTTAGCAATAAAAAGCCTTTTTTTAACATCACAAAAATACAGTTATAAATATTATTTACTAGCGGCATACCATGGCATTGCTCGGGTGTCATGAAAGGTTTAAAACTAATTCATATTCCTGGAGCTGAGACTCTTTGGACATTGGCACGAAAAACTAAAAACGCAATAGTTGTTTCCACTTCAAGCGAAACCATAGACTGAAAGAAAAATGAATGGATGTAAATTAAATTTTGATTTCCTGATATTGATATCAAATAAGTATTTTTTCATCACAAACTGAATTTTGAAGGCTAAATAAATCCTCTGACTAAATGGTATCATGGCTGAGACTTAAGAACTACAATTATAGCTACTTAGAGCCAAACCCAAAGCAAAAACTAAAAGAGCCGAAAAAAAATACAAATATACAGGCAGATAAACAGACACACACACAAACATCTTGCCTTTTATATATATTTATATATATATATATATATATATATATATAGAAAAGGCAAGATATATATATATATATATATATATGTATATATAATCGATTTTCTGCACTATTGTAAGAACTGCAACCTTAAAACTTCTGAATATCGTTTCTTATGTCTTTGTCTATGAGTGTATCAAATTTGATTAAAATTGGACCACTCCTTCTATAACCCAGTTTTTTCAATTATTGATTTTCAATATTTCTCAGGTGTACCTTGACACAAAACCTAGCTAAGAACACTTGCAGACGCTTATAGTACAACTGTGTAAATTTTTAAGAAAATTGGTTCAGCTCTTTTGTAGTCTATAGGTAACGGACACATAGACAGACAGAGACACATACACACAGACATAGACAGTTCCATTTATAAATAAGTTTAGATAATCATTCACTCCAAGCAAGGCACAACCACTACTGGTGCACAGGGGTTTTAGTGAGAGAAAAAACAAGGTACAGGGGATGTCGAAGAAAGGATAAAAGATGGATAGGAATCAAAGCGATGGAAGATGGCAATTGACTTTACATTTAAATCTTTAGTGGAACTATTGTTTGCTTGATAGTTACAAATGGGAATTGTGCAAAAAGAAATTGATAGCGTAGAAAAGGTGGGTTTGACTTTTTCTTTAAGCACATGGTCAATCCTTTTTCTATTTTTTATTATTTTAATGATAAAAGAATGGGACCTAGATGCCAATCTAGTAGCACACTTAAAGGTCTGGGTTCTAGGAAATGAAAATCATAGTGATTGACATGAAAATACTTATAGAAAAGACAGAGGGAAACTACATCATGTTGGTGAGAAAGCGACTATAGTTGAGATGCCATGTCAGGATTGATTATATTGCAGATCCTCATTTGGACTTTGTCAAGAACCTCAAGGTAAATAAGCAGGAATACCTGACCAGATATGGCAACAGTATTTGATGTTTTTTCATTTTCCAATATGACAACATTCAGTTAAGTGCCATACGTGAAACATGCTTGGGCGATCATGTCTCGGAAGAGACATGCCTGACTAGCCAGAAGATTATTTCACAGTAGGTTGCTATTGCTTTTCGTGGTATACTAGTTGCCAGCCAAGGCTATAGAACCCAATCTGTTCTGTTATTTAACACATAACTGGAAGGAAAAAACGGACTAATACCTTTCCCAAGGGTATTTGCACGTAAGTGAATGCAATGAATTCAACTGGAATTCGAACTCGGCTCCCCGATTTCTTGTTCCGAGCTGATATCCACTGCACCACAACGCACATCCATGACAACATTACTTCGGGTGAAAAACTACCTTTGGAAGGCTAAAATTAAATATTATTCACTGGCCAACCCAAAGTCCTTATGCAAACCCCATAGCAAAAATGTGATATGAACTGAAGACTAGTCCGTGCTAGAATGAATATCACACCTGGATTTGACAACAATGAATTCCTTAATCAGTCAGTTGAGTGCCATATGTGATACACGCTTGGGTGATCATGTCTTGAAAGAGACATGATTGACTGGGCAGAAGATTATCCCACAGTAGGTTGCCATTGCTTTCTGCGGTAGACTGGTTGCCGACCAAAGCTATAGAACCCAATATGTCCTGTTATTTTGACTCATAACTAGAGGGGGAAGATATGTACAATTTTATTAAGTAATAATTAGTGGGGGATCAGTTTATTACTTCAAAACAATAGAAAAATGATCTCCCACTTTATGACCAGTAGCAGCCATATTCATGTTTCCAACTATTATATTCAGTCAGTCAGTTAAGTGCCATACGTGAAACACGCTTTGGGCTATCATGTCTCGAAAGAGACATGAGTGACTGGGCAGAAGATTCTCCCACAGTAGGTTGCCATTGCTTTCTGTGGTAGACTGGTTGCCGACCAAGGCTACAGAACCCAATCTGTCCTGTTATTTAATCCATAACTGGAAGGAATAGGCGGATTAATACCTAATACTTAATTCCCAAGGCTATTTGCACGTAAATGAATGCAATGAATTCAGCTGGAATTCGAACTCAGCTCCCTGATTTCTTGTTCTGAGCCGATATCCAATGCAGAATTTGACAAAAATAAATTCCTTAATAGGTATGCTTAAAAACTCTTCCAACTCTTTTTGAATCCTCTGTACTGTTCTCAGATTGACATCCAAACAAACACTCTAAAATGATATGACTGTCTTTTCTTTCATACGATATGGGTCAAATAGCAGAGCAGAGTGGAATTTCTAGCCATAGTTGGCAACCAGTCTATGAGAAAAACAGCTCAGAATTTAAAACTGTATGTAGCTCTACCATAGCTTGTGCTATACAGCCATTGACCAGAATATAGAGTTCACTGTAACTTCATACTCTTGGCTACATCAATATATCTGTTAAAATTTTAGTAGATTTAACACTGACAAAAAAAAGTCTTTTAATTTTATGTCTCAGAAACTAAATAATTTCGGTCTATCAATATTCGCACTCGCTTGCTTAGATATTCCCTGCACATCCTGACAGATGGCTGCTATATAACTCTTCTCTTTAGATTAAATACCATAATATATGGCTTTTGGTTTTAGAAAACTAATAAATATCACTTAATATGTTTTCTTCTTACTGGGTGGTTAGGATTTAAAGTTTGAGTAAAGTTAAAAGACCTTTGCCTTTCTTATTTCTGTCTAATTATGTCAATTAAATCTTAAAAGTCTTTTCAACGAGTGGCACCAGACCATTCCAGACATATTCATAAAATAAACTTTTTCCCTAGCTCTCCTCTGACAGAAAAAGAAAGTCCAAAAGTGTAAACGGAGGCCTACTGAAAGTTATTTTGAGATGAAACAGTTAAATAATACATAAAGTCGAATCAAAAGAAAGTTTAACTGTTTCATCTCAAAATATGCATTTAGTGGAGGCATCAAAAACACATTTGAAAAGAAAAAAAAATTTATTAAATCATTGCAGGCATGTCAGTCTATTGTGCATCTGGAGTCTATCAAGAGAGGAGGGGACAGAGTAGAGGGATGGGATAGAAGATAAAATGAGAGACCGGGAACAGGAGGTTTAGGAAAAAAAAAAGAGTCAAAAGGAGGTGTAAGCAAATGGATAAGGAGAGAAAGAAGAGCCAAAAGAGATAGGGAGTTTAAATTAGTAATGCTCATGAAGTTTTGTGACCCCCACCCCCCAAAAAAAAGAAGTAGTGGAGCTGCAGTAGAAGTGGTATATCTTTGGCAAGATTGCCTTATTAACTCCAACCATTTCCAGACTGATTTTGAACGCCGAGTTTTTTTTCTTCTCCTAGACTGGTTGCCACCCAAGGCACATAAGTGAATGTATTGAACTTGGCTTTTCAATTTATGAATTCAAGCTGAAATTTGTAAGGATAAAAAAACAATTAAAATCAACTCTCTTCTTCATTTTTACAAAAATTCAAGATGTCGTGTGAAATCCTGGTTTTCCCAAATAGAGAAAGGATTGACCATGTGCTTAAAGAAAAAGTCAAACCCAGATTTTGCAAGTGGGTGTTAAATTGATTTTTGACCAATGGTAGCGACTTGCATGACCAAAAGGACGAAAATCTAATGACAATAAAAGGACTTGATCAGCATCAGTCAGTAAAAGTCAGATGGGAGCCACAAGACAAAACAATTAAAATGTAACTTCGACTTCAAATCAACCCAGAGATAAGGTCAGGTTGCACCTTGTTCTCTTTCTCCTTATCTCTTTCAACAATTACTAGTACGAACATTTATGGGACAGGCTAGCCTCCCAGAGAGTAAAATACTACGCCTCCTTGGCCTTACACTTTCGGCGGACCTCAAATGACTATATTGAATTCATTGCCAAATCTGCTGCTATGAAAGTCGGCTTCCTGTGCAGGGCCCGGAAGTTTTTCCCAACTGAATCTATTCTGCACATATACAAATCTACCATCCGCCCGTGTATTGAATATTGCTGCCATATCTGGTCGGGTGCCCCTGCTACTCTCCTTGGGCTTCTTGACAAAATACAAAGGAGGATCTGTAACGTGGTTGATACTGACTTGGCAGTCCGGCTGCAGCTGCTCTCTCACCAGCGTGATGTGGCTTCCCTGTGCCTCTTCTACAAGTACTTTCATGGCTACTGCTCCGATGAGCTTAGATCACTGGTGCCGCCTAAGCACGAATTTACACGAGATACTAGATTAGCAACTAGGTCCCACCCTTTTACAGTTAAACAAATAAGATGTAACCGTAAATTCTACTCCAACAGCTTCTTTTCTCGCGCTTCCCACCTGTGGAACTCCCTTCCACAACTCTGCTTTCCTGACAGTTACAATCTCCAGGTGTTTAAATGTAGGGTCAATAAACACCTCCTATCACACTAACTCCCAACTATTCTCAGAACACTCTCATCTACCCAACCCTCATTCTCTGTATCCTTACCCGCCTATCACCCACCCTCTGACATTTCCTATATTTAATCATCTTTTCTCCACTCTACGTAGCCCCCTGCGCAGTAGTGGCAGTGACATGCCTTGCTCGGGGTGAAACGCTTATAAAAAAAAAAAAAAAAAAAAGCTTCCCAATTGAACATTAATTTCTCCAACTTCTGTAATTCTTTCCTTTTAATAAATTTCTATTTTAACATGAAAAATGTATATTTTATTCCTCTTACCCTATTCCACACATTCCATCCTGCCAAAAACCTTCTGATAATTCTGATGATGATAATTCTGCATAAAACTTGTAAGCTGTAGGAAGTTTGGTTAAGTCTGACACAAGGCAGAATCAAAGAAAAATTAACCAGCTCCTTATGGTTTCAAATTCATTACTCCACATACCTCCAAACAGAAAATTATTCTGATTTTAATAGAAAATCTGTGTTGGCATGCATTTAAAAAAATCTTCAAGTTGTGTGTTAATTAATAACAAACTGTAAGTGGGACATTTTAGAACAATCAACCTTTGACATGTAAGACATTGTTAAATATGTGAGTATATATATACATATATATATATATATATATATAAACACATCACTTGATAAGACACAAAAAGTGTCAAAACAAAATAGCTACTTTTGTAGTGATATTGTAACATATCAATGTTATAATTTATTAATAAATATTATTATATATAAACACATATTTATTTACAGATATAATGGAGACATTCCTAATAAAAAAAAGAGAAATCCTACCTTAATAATGCCAATTATGAACACGGTAACAATGTGTTTAATGTGTTCAAAATTTAACATACACATGACACTTATAGACATGAACTTTATATATATATGTATGATAGAATAAAGTAAAAGAACAAAATAGAAAAACATATCTCAAGACTGAGAGAAAAATGAAAAATATCAGAGCGAGTGGCATATTATCATTTGCGATTAATTCACATTGGGTTATGGGTATTAAAGCAATAGATAATTATTTTTAAATGTATGTGCATAGAATATTATGTATGTGGATGAACACTTGTCTGTTTTCATGTATGTAGAACAGTAACATTAGTTAATATATATATATATATATATGTACATGTGTCTGTGTACACCACTTGTGCAAATTAATTGAAACAACTGCTTTAAATTTCCTTTCTTTCACCATACAGTCAGTTTTAGACTCCCTGCAGTGGCAGGGTGTAATCGATTTTATTTTTTCCTCAGATTGTTATTTACAGTGGTATGCAATAATATAAATCTACTAGCAGTTTAGCCCAGTTTCACTCGGGTAGTTTAAGAAATAATAAGAATAAAAAACATATGATGAATTTACATAGCAAATACTTACACAATGTCCACCCTCATCACTTTTATAGATAACAATGTAGAATGTCTCTATTGGATTAGGGTGGGAAGGGGTAGGGGCAACATATATAGATAATATGAAGTGGGGTGATCAATTGTATATTATAATCAATAAATAAACTGATCCCTGACTTTGAGGGGTGATAATATATATTTTTCTACCCCTAATTTTGGCTTTCTGAAAAAATTTCAAGGTGTTGTTAGCATTTTAAAATTTTGATCTAAATCTGAGCGCAATTCCCGTCAAGCTAGACCATAAAATGCTGACGCTAAGTCGAATCTATCCATCTATCTATCTATCAGACTGTTCATATCTATCTATCTATCTATCTCAGACTGATGTATCTATCTATCTATCTATCTCAGACTGTTCATATCTATCTATCTATCTATCTCAGACTGTTCATATCTATCTATCTATCTATCTCAGACTATCTATCTATCTATCTATCTATCTCAGACTGTTCATATCTATCTATCTATCTATCTCAGACTGTTCATATCTATCTATCTATCTATCTCAGACTGTTCATATCTATCTATCTATCTATCTCAGACTGTTCATATCTATCTATCTATCTATCTCAGACTGTTCATATCTATCTATCTATCTATCTCAGACTGTTCATATCTATCTATCTATCTATCTCAGACTGTTCATATCTATCTATCTATCTATCCAGACTGTTCATATCTATCTATCTATCTATCTCAGACTGTTCATATCTATCTATCTATCTATCTCTCGAGCTGTTCATATCTATCTATCTATCTATCTCAGACTGTTCATATCTATCTATCTATCTATCTCAGACTGTTCATATCTATCTATCTATCTATCTCGAACTGTTCATGTCTATCTATCTATCTATCTCAGACTGTTCATATCTATCTATCTATCTATCTCAATTTATTCATATCTATCTATCTATCTCAGACTGTTCCATGTCTATCTATCTATCTGTCTCAGACAGACTGTATCTATCTATCTATCTATCTCAGACTGTTCATATCTATCTATCTATCTATCTCAGACTGTTCATATCTATCTATCTATCTATCTCAGACTGTTCATATCTATCTATCTATCTATCTCAGACTGTTCATATCTATCTATCTATCTATCTCAGACTGTTCATATCTATCTATCTATCTATCTCAGACTGTTCATATCTATCTATCTATCTATCTCATTCATTCATATCTATCTATCTATCTATCTCATTCATTCATATCTATCTATCTATCTATGTCAGACTGTTCATATCTATCTATCTATCTATCTCAATTTATTTCTATCTATCTATCTATCTATCTCCATTCATTCATATCTATCTATCTATCTATCTGTGTGTGTCTCTCTCTATCTATCTATCTCAGAACTGTTTCTATCTATCTATCTATCTATCTGTCTGTTCATATCTATCTATCTATCTATCTCAGACTGTTCACTTATCTATCTATCTATCTATCTCATTCATTCTTATCTATCTATCTATCTATCTATGTATCTATCTATCTATCTATCTCAGACTGTTCATATCTATCTATCTATCTATCTCAGACTGTTCATATCTATCTATCTGTCTGTCTCAGACTGTTCTGTCTATCTATCTATCTATCTCAGACTGTTCATATCTATCTATCTATCTATCTCAGACTGTTCATATCTATCTATCTATCTATCTCAGACTGTTCTTATCTATCTATCTATCTATCTCAGACTGTTCACTTATCTATCTATCTATCTATCTCAGACTGTTCATATCTATCTATCTATCTACCTCTCAGACTGTTCCATCTATATATCTATCTCAGACTGTTCATATCTATCTATCTATCTATCTCAGACTGTTCATATCTATCTATCTATCTATCTCAGACTGTCTATCTATCTATCTATCTATCTCAGACTGTTCATATCTATCTATCTATCTACCTCAGACTGTTTCATATCTATCTATCTATCTATCTCAGAGACTGTTCATATCTATCTATCTATCTATCTCAGACTATCTATCTATCTATCTATCTATCTCAGACTGTTCATATCTATCTATCTATCTATCTCAGACTGTTTCTGTCTCTATCTATCTATCTCAGACTGTTCACTTATCTATCTATCTATCTATCTCAGACTGTTCATATCTATCTATCTATCTATCTCAGCTGTTCATATCTATCTATCTATCTATCTCAGACTGTTCATATCTATCTATCTATCTATCTCAGACTGTTCATATCTATCTATCTATCTATCTCATTCATTCATATCTATCTATCTATCTATCTCAGACTGTTCATATCTATCTATCTATCTATCTCAGACTGTTCATATCTATCTATCTATCTATCATTCATTCATATCTATCTATCTATCTATCTCAGACTGTTCATATCTATCTATCTATCTATCTCAGACTGTTCATATCTATCTATCTATCTATCTCAGACTGTTTCTATCTATCTATCTATCTATCTCAGACTGTTTCATATCTATCTATCTATCTATCTCGAACTGTTCATATCTATCTATCTATCTATCTCATTCATTCATATCTATCTATCTATCTCAGACTGTTCCTGCCTATCTATCTATCTTCTCTCCAGACTGTTCATATCTATCTATCTATCTGTCTCGATTTATTTATGTATCTATCTATCTATCTATCATTCATTCTATCTATCTATCTATCTATCTCAGACTGTTCATATCTATCTATCTATCTATCTATCTCATTCATTCATATCTATCTATCTATCTATCTCAATTCATTCACTTATCTATCTATCTATCTATCTCATTCATTCATATCTATCTATCTATCTATCTCATTCATTCATATCTATCTATGTATCTGTCAGACTATGTATCTATCTATCTATCTACTCTCTGAACTGTGTATCTATCTATCTATCTCAGACTATTTCATATCTATCTATCTATCTATCTCAGACTGTTCATATCTATCTATCTATCTATCTCAGACTATTTCATATCTATCTATCTATCTATCTCAGACTGTTCATATCTATCTATCTATCTATCCAGACTGTTCATATCTATCTATCTATCTATCTATCTATCTATCTATCTATCTATCTCAGGCTATTTCTATCTATCTATCTATCTATCTCAGACTGTTCATATCTATCTATCTATCTATCTCAGACTGTTCACTGTCTATCTATCTATCTATCTCAGACTGTTCACTTATCTATCTATCTATCTATCTCAGCTAGCTACTTATCTATCTATCTATCTATCATTCATCCATATCTATCTATCTATCTATCTCAGACTGTTCATATCTATCTATCTATCTATCTCAGACTGTTCATATCTATCTATCTATCAAACAAACTTACACAACATTCACCCTCGTGGCTTTTATAGACAGATTTTCAGGGTGTATGATGAAAATTGTTTTGCCTTGACTGTTGATTAGTTTTCCTATTGTCTGCAAAGCACGTTACTCCAAGGAGGCATACAAAGATTATAACACTGCATGAACATACTGGCAAGCCTTACAGAGAGATTGCGGATATTGTTGGTGTCAGCCTTTCAAATGTCAGTTGTGTCAGTGAGAAGATTTTGGTATTGATAGTATTATATTTAGGCTCTGTCAATATTGACATTGAGCCCTATATATATATATATATATATATATATATATTTTCAAAATGATATAAATTGTACTAATGTTTGTTTACCATGTTGAATACATGTGAAACCTGATTAACCAGTAAAAATAAAATAACACAATAATAAAAAAAATTCTGTTTCTCCCTATCTCATTCTCTGACGAAACTTTTACAAATGTGTAACATGTTAGATGAATAAATGTCTCCAATTTGTTCTTCATCTTCACATTCTGTTAGATTCCAGTTCATATATGAGAGAGTCGGGAAAATACATTGCATGAAAATCAGTTTCACACCTCAAAAGATTTTCAGACCATGTGTTACTACTACTTTCAAGGGCAGTATAGAAAAGCCACTGGGAAATTAAGGTAATTGAAAGGTGTGTCAAATCGGTCCTTCCCAGTTCTTTAGTTTTTATCTATCTTTGTACTAAATTTTGGTATTTGAAATAAGGTTTATCATATTTAATTGATTCTTTTGAGCTAAGATGTGGCTGTAGGTAGCTTAATAGGAATTCATTTTCATATCTGTGTGGAAATAAGATTTACTGTTTTGTTTAGGAGTTTATGCTGTTCTCTAAAAGTAGTCACCCTTTTATTTTTACTTGAGGTACCTGTGTTGCTTACAACTTGCTATTACTTGAGGTACCTGTGTTGCTTACAACTTGCTATTACTTGAGGTACCTGTGTTGCTTACAACTTGCTATTACTTGAGGTACCTGTGTTGCTTACAACTTGCTATTACTTGAGGTACCTGTGTTGCTTACAACTTGCTATTACTTGAGGTACCTGTGTTGCTTACAACTTGCTATTACTTGAGGTACCTGTGTTGCTTACAACAAAACAAAATAGAAAAAAAATAAATAAATGAACATAAGCAAACTGAAGGCCTTGACTGTAAAAAAAAAAAAAAATAAAGTATTAAACAAAACAAATAAGGAGAGCAGGCTTCTTCCTCTGCCTCTTCACTCAATCCCCCAGCAACCTATATGTACATATACAAAGAGAGAGAGAGCCAATGAAAGAATTAGTGGCACATGGTCTGAAAAGACTTGAAGCTGACAGACTGATTATTCCTAGATTCAGTATATACAAACATGCTCTCTGATATTGAGTACATTTCTCCATATATGTGTGTGTGTGTGTGATAGTTTTAAGGTATGCTATATTTATGTGTCAGTCAGTTAAGCGCCACACATGAAACACACTTGGGCGATCATGTCTCGAAAGAGACATGACTGACTGGGCAGAAGATTATCCCGCAGTACGTTGCCATTGCTTTCTGCGGTAGACTGGTTGCCAGCCAAGGCTATAGAACCCAATCTGTCCTGCTATTTAACCTATAACTGGAAGGAAGAGACGGATTAATACCTTTCCCAAGGGTATTTGCGCGTAAGTGAATGCAATGAATTCAACTGGAATTCAAACTTGGCTCTCCGATTTCTTGTTCCGAGCCGATATCCACTGGACCACCACGCACATCTTACACATATTTATGTGTAAGAGTGCTAAATATCAGATAGAGCTATAAAAGTGGACACCGAGGTCAACACTTTTATGCTTGAAAGCAATCTTCAGGTCATGTGTGTTGCATTTTTGTTTGACTATATACACCCTGCATGTTTGTTGTGGTGCAGTGGATATCAGCTCGGAAGGAGAAACTGGGGAGCCGAGTTCAAATTCCAGCTGAGTTCATTGCCTTCACTTACGCGCAAGTACCCTTGGGAAAGGTATTAATCTGTCTCTTCCCTCCAGTCATGGGTTAAATAACAGGACAGATTGGTTGACAACCAGTCTACTGCAGAAAGCAATGGCAACTTACTGCAGGATAGTCTTCTTCCCAGTCAGTCATGTCTCTTTCGAGACATGATCACCCAAGTGTGTATCATGTATGGCACTTAACTGACTGATATGCACCCTAGTGCAAATTAATTAAAACAACTGCTTTAGTTTCTTTTCTTTCGTCATATGGTCAGTTTTAGACCCACTGGATTGACAGGGTGTAATTAATTTCTACTTTTTTCCTCAAATAAGGTCATTTGCAATGGTGCATAGCAATATGAATCTGTTTTCTGGGTGTATGCTGAAATTTGTTTGGCGTTATCTATGATAGAATCATATTTTTATCACACCCAAACACTATTGTCTTGACTCTCAGTTAGTTATCCTGTAGCCATTGGATAATGCAATTAAATTCTCTCAAGTAGTTAAATAAGTTTGAGTTTTGTTTAACAGCATATCAACCTCTATGGGTTATTTAATGCCAAAAAGGTGGAGTTTTAAGGTTTTTTTTTAATATTCGGTTAAAGTGAGAAAATTAATTCAGTTGGATTCTGATGAAAAATTTATTATTTTTTTATTTTTATTATTTTAGAAAACTGAAGATGTCTTATTGTTTTGAATTGCTGGCAATAATTTTTTTTCCTTCAAATTTTTCTTTCAAAAAAGTCAGTGATGGATGTTTGTTTTTTTAATTGTATCACCCCAAGCAAGGCGGTAACACCACTGATGTGCTGGGGGCTATGTAATAGTGAAAAGATTGGAAAAGAAAAAGCCGGAAACCACATCCTAAACAGGAAACAAGGGATGAGCTGCTTAACCTGTTCAATAGACGTGGGTAGAGTGTGAACCGGGCGATAGATAGATCTATCTACTCCAATTGAAAAAAAAAAAAAAGTGAGAAGATTGGTAAAAAGAAAGCCATAAACAAGGGATGAGCCTCTTTACCTGTTCAATATACATAGGTGGAGTGTGAACCTGCGTTATCGTGCAGTGGATATCAGCTTGGTGTCACAATAAAAAATACCCTTGGTAGCCCTGGCAAAGCATCAAGTATTATGAATAAACTGTGCCAGGGTTCCAAATGCACAGGGAATACTGGAGGGGTGTAGTGAGTTTTATCTCGGCCCAAGCTGCAGGACAACGACGAAGGATAGGCCATATTAAATATTATTTCTGCTCTCATCTTCCATTTGTTTTCTAAAATAAACTGTTTTGTCATGATTAAATGTGTTGTCTAAAGACTTTCATTATTGTTTGTTTTTTTTCCCTACTTCAAGTTGGATGACAAGGGCCGTACAAATTCTTTGACAACAGTCCTTATCCAAGAAGTGGATCGCTTCAACAAGCTTCTGCAAATAATCAAAGTAAGGAATTTTTTTATTTTTTTATATTTATTAGAGAGAAAGATGTGCTAGAGAGAAGGCAAAGAGGGGAGAAGAAAGGGTGAGAAATAGAGAAATGTGTGTGAGGGAGAAGAGAAAAGGGGAAGGAGTGGGGGAGAGAGGTGAGCAAAAGAAGGCATAGAAAGGAGAAGAAAGAGAGAGGGGGTTGTCGATATATAGAAAAGCAAATGAGAGTGTGAAATTTGGTTGGGGGTGAATGTAAGTGACACAGAAGAGAAATGGGGTACACAAGTTAAAACGGCCCCTTCATTTTAGCCCAGCTGTGTTTTCGCTTTACTTGCAATGTAGCAGAAATGTTAATGTTTCTTTTGCAAGTAATAAAAACACACATACAGTACTGTGCAAAAGTATTAGGACAAGAACTATTTTATCTTTTATGAAGCACATTGACAGAAAATAAACAATTTAATTAAAGTAATTTGATTTGATTTACTCAACAAATGCTTTCACAAGAAAAAAAAAACTTGTTACAAAATAAATTTAATATTTAGTATAATAACATTTTGCTTTGATCACAGCCTTCATTCTGTCAGGCATTGACATCACAAGCTTCTTCAATATATCTAATGGTATCTCCTGCCAAGCAGCTTGTATTTGTTCCCAAAGTGTGTCTTGCGAAGTAACATTATATTTATCAATTTGTGAGGGGGGAGTAAAAAAAAAGTCAGTCATATCCAAGGATAATAGAATAATGAGTAGTTTCAAAATAACTTGTTTAATAGAAAATAGAAAAAATTAAATATAACTTCTTTTTAATATTTCTTTTATCCCTAGTTTAAAATAATCAATATTTATTAGCAATTTACTTGGCTTTTCACCTTGTATTTGAATTTCAGTGACGTTTTTAGGAAAATCACCCTTATTCTAATACTTTTACACATTACTGGTAGTGTGCAAAAGTGTTAGGACAGGGGTGATTTTAAACTTTATTTTGATGCCTCATAAAAGATAAAATAGTTCTTGTCCTAATACTTTTGCACAGTACTGTATATATACTAGGTGCGATTTGTAAATTGTTGCAATTATTTTGATGCCTCATAAAAGATAAAATAGTTCTTGTCTTAATACTTTTGCAAAGTATAACAAAACTCAGAATCTACAGAATGTGTGCGTGTAAATGAATCTGGATCTTTTTAATAACCCACTCACTAGCCAAGGTATCCTTCAATATTTACATATTCCTTGGATTCTTCTAGGAGAAGCTTCCTACTTTCATTCAACATTAATGAATAAAAAGCCTTAAGTACACAAGCATAGTTTTCTTGATAAGGTAACAATTATCAGCACAAAAATGGATTCATCAGGTAGAGTTCAAAATCTAGCTGAGGCTGTTTATCACACTTTGGGAATATGGATCCTTCTCTCTCCCCTCAGCTTGGGGTTAAATAGATACTGGGTATTTACATATCTAAACGGAGAATTATGAATCAAAAGCTGCATCGATGAACTTTTTCTGAAACTCAATCATAGCAATACACAGTTTACAGTTATAAAGAAAGAGGAAACTGTGGAAACCCATGACCATCTATTTCTGAAAACTTTATTAATAAATACTGATTTGGCATTCATATAGATAAATTTAACCCTAGAAGTTATGCCAGGATTCGTCATCAACAGCCACAATTTAAACACCATAAGGTACGCAGATGATACAGTGCTGACAGCAGACATGAAAAGGAAACTACAAGACCTCCTACAGAAGGTAACTGAAGAGAGTGACAAGAAAGGACTACAAATAAACTGCAAGAAAACTAAATGCTGGTCATCAGTAAAAAGGACAGCCCAATATGTCAAATACAGGTCGGGGATACTAAAATCAAGCAGGTACAAAAATTTAAATACCTGGAAAGTGTTCTAACAGAAGACGGAAAGTGTGACACTGAGATCCGAAGGCAAATTGGCATGGTGAAGGAATTCCAGAAGTTGCATAAAGTATTAAGAAACAGGACAATTTTGCTAGAAACAAAGAAGAGAGTACTGGATTGCTATGTGATGTCAGTTCTTCAATATGGCAGTGAATGTTGGACAATATCAACAAAGATGAAGGGAAAACTCGAAGCAGCTGAAATGTGGTTCTATAGAAGCATACTTGATATAAAGTGGGGGAACATTTAAATATTACAATCAATATATATACTGACCTCTCACTTTGTGATCATAGCAGTTTCTATACATTTATATTCCTGAGATCCAAAAGCACAAGAATGCATTCCAGAAGCTGAGTAGAGTATTAAGAAACAGGACAATTTTGCTAGAAACAAAGAAGAGAGTACTGGATTGCTATGTGATGTCCATTCTTCAATATGGCAATTCTGAAGGGCTGAAAGAGAGCCTACATTCCATGTTGTTAAGGTGGCTGCACTACAGGGACAGTCGATAATGAGGAACTCTGAATTTCAAAACTCGACCCCCATAAGGCGTGTGGAGACGATGGAATCCCGGTGATAGTCCTTAAGAGGTGTGCCCCTGAACTTTCCCCTGTCCTCTCTAAACTGTTTAACTACTGCCTTTCTGCTTCCTGCATGCTGGAAATTCTCCTCAGTCGTTCCTGTCTTTAAGAACTGTGGTGAACCCTCGGACCCATCCAACTATCACCCTATCAGTCTTCTACCGATATTCGGGAAAGTGTTCGAGGCTATAATCAATGCTGAAATAGTTCATCATCTCACCGCCCACAAACTGTTCTCCGACAGGCAATATGGATTCCGATTTGACAGGTCCACAGCTGACCTGCTAACAACTGTAACGGAGTACATGCTACAGGCCCTTGATGAGTCTGACGAGGCTCGCGCGGTTGCTCTGGATATCTCCAAGGCTTTCGACAGGGTTTGGCACCCTGGCCTCCTATGCAAACTACGCGGTTATGGTATTACTGGTCGCCTGCTTGACCTAATCCAATCTTTCTTAAATAACCGCAAAATGAAGGTCGTTCTGAATGGGCGTGCCTCTTCGTCCTACAGCACGAATGCTGGTGTCCCACAAGGCTCTATCCTGGGCCCAACGCTCTTCCTTATTTTCATCAACGACCTCCCAGATGAGATCAAGTCCCAAGTAGGCATCTACGCAGATGACACTACAATATACTCTCGCTCCAGTAAGAAACCTGTTGTGGTGGACAGACATAATCTCGCCGCTGACCTTGAGCGGGATCTACACTGTGGTGAACTGGGGCAAGAAGTGGCTTGTCAACTTCAATTCATCTAAGACCAAGCTGTTGTCTGTCAACCATTACAGGCAACCTCTTCTGCCTCCCATAAGCATGGACCAGATGATTCTCCCGGAGAGTAATACACTACGCCTCCTCGGACTTACCCTGTCCTCAGACCTCAAATGGAAGCACTATATTGAATCCATAGCAAAATCTACTGCTAAGAAGATTGGGTCACTATGTCGATCCGGGATGTTTTTTCCACCTGAATCCATCCTGCATATATACAAGTCAACCATCCGTCCGTGCATGGAGTACTGCTGCCATTTATGGTCAGGTGCCCCTGCCGTTCTCCTCAGTGTTCTTGACAAGCTCCAAAGGAGAGTCTGTAATGTGATAGGTACTGATCTGGCGACTCGACTGCAGCCACTTTCCCATCGTCGAAATGTGGCCTCCCTCTGTCTCTTCTATAAATACTTTCATGGCTTCTGCTCGGATGAGCTTAAGTCACTGATGCCTCCTCAACAGGTGTTTACCCGTGCAACCAGACTGGCAACTGGGTTCCCACCCATTCACAGTCAGGTTAGCCAAACGCAGACGACAATTCTACTCCTGCAGCTTCCTCTCTCGCACTTCCCGCCTGTGGAACTCACTCCTGTATTCTTGCTTTCCTGACGGCTACGACTTCCAGAAATTTAAAAGCAAAATTAATACTCACCTACTAACCACTGGACACTAGCTCTCTCCCCTCCCCTGTGTAATCTTCACCTTCTCTCCGCCCATGTATCTGTCATTGCACCTGCTTTCTCAGCTTTCTATTGTTCCTTTCTAACTAGCTTGTACTCCTCACTCCTTTCTAATTAATCTTTTTACATTTATGTAACCCCCTGCACATCAGTGGCGTTTCTGCCTTGCTCGGGGTGAAATGATTAAAAAAAAAAAAAAAAAAAAAAAAGTTCTGTATGAAGAGTCAAACAATGCTATTTTCTTATTTTCTGTGTTATTAATTAGATAATCAAAATTTGTACTATGAAAAAGACCTAAAGAGAATTTAGTAAAACAAATCAAGCATGTACGTAATTCTAATTATCTTGAGAGTATTTTAAAAGAGGATGGAAAATGTAACAACAAAATTCAAGGGCATTTTGAAATAGCTAAAGATGCTTTCTAAAAGCTAAGCAAAGTGCTAAGAAACAGGAGAATTCCATAAAAAACAAAGGAAATAGTAATCAACTGCTATTTAATATCAGTTTTCTTGAATGTTGGATAATTTCCTTGTAGATGAAGAGGAAAGTTGGAGCAATTAGTTCTACAGAAGGATGCTGAGCATACTATGAACAGAACATATGAGTAACAAGGAATTTTCTAAAAATAAAAACTGGAGACAGAAATACACTTCTATTTAGAATCAGAATGAAACAGCTGACATTTCTAGGAAAGAGGCTTAGAAAATTTAACACTCATAGGAAATTGTTGGCAAGTGAGAAACAGCAACTAAGATACATAAGATTGTGTAAAATCATGCAAAATAATGTGGGATAGTTTTTTTTTTTTAATAATCATTTCACTCCAAGCAAGGCAGAAACACCATCAGGGTGTTACAGTGAGAGAATACAAAAGTCACAGGGGATGTTGAAAAAAAGATAATAGATGAATGGGAATCAAGTAGGATAAAATATGGAAACTGACATTGCATTTAAACTTTTAGAGATTGTAGCTATTGGGATGTTGAAGAAAAGATAAGAGATGGATGGGAATCAAGTAGATAAAATATGGAAACTGACATTGCATTTAAACTTTTAGAGATTGTAGCTATTGGGATGTTGAAAAGATAAGAGATGGATGGGAATCAAGTAGGATAAAATATGGAAACTGACATTGCATTTAAACTTTTAGAGATTGTAGCTATTGGGATGTTGAAGAAAAGATAAGAGATGGATGGGAATCAAGTAGATAAAATATGGAAACTGACATTGCATTTAAACTTTTAGAGATTGTAGCTATTGGGATGTTGAAGAAAAGATAAGAGATGGATGGGAATCAAGTAGATAAAATATGGAAACTGACATTGCATTTAAACTTTTAGAGATTGTAGCTATTGGGATGTTAAAGAAAAGATAAGAGATGGATGGGAATCAAGTAGATAAAATATGGAAACTGACATTGCATTTAAACTTTTAGAGATTGTAGCTATTGGGATGTTGAAGAAAAGATAAGAGATGGATGGGAATCAAGTAGATAAAAGATGGCAATTGACGTTGCATTTAAACTTTTGGAGATTGTAGCTATCAGGGAAGCAAGTAAGAGAATGGAGTTTCACAGGCAGGAAGTGCGAGAAAAGAAACTATAAGAGTAGAAGAGGTAGTTACATTTAACTAGTTTGATGGTAAAAGGGTGCAACCAAAATGCTATTCTCGTAGCATGAGTAAATACATGTAGTTGAGGTACCAGGCTAAAAAAAGCTCATCAGAACAGTTGGCTTGAAAATATTTATAGAAAAAATGGAGTTTTAGTTTTGTTTAATGGCATATTAACCTCTGTGGGTTATTTAATGCCAAAAAGGTGGGGTTTTAAGGTATCTTTTTAATAATCAGTTATAGTGAGAAAGTTGATTTAGTCAGATTTTAATGAAAATATTTTGTTCTTATTCTTTTTTATTTTAGAAAATTCAAAATGTTTTCTAGTATTGTATTCAAAAATGTTTTGTTGAGAATAATTTTTTTTTCTTTGAAAATGTGTTATGATAATTTTTTTTTCAAAAATATATTGTTGGTAATATTTTTCTTTCAAAAAAGTATATTTTTCTATTTTTGTGTATATATTTCTATAAAAGTGTATTTTTATACTTTCATAATGTTTTGAACCCAGTTTGGGGGTTAACTATTTGCCCATAGCTGGCACCTTAACAGGTGCTACCACTCTGAGTCAGGGTGAACCTGGAAACAACAGCAATTGGTGGTTTCATGCTCCTCACAGCCTCTCAATCAGAGGCCTTGCTGCCAGATGCAGTTTACCGTCATGCCCAGAACACACAAAAAAAAAAAACAGAGGGAAGCCATATCATATCAGTGAGAAAGTGACTAAATGCAGGCTGCCAAGTCAGAATCAATTATATTGTAGATCCTTCTTTGGATTTTGTCGAGAATATCAAAATGAATAGCAGGAGAACCTGACATTATTCAATGCACGGATGAATGGTAGATTAATAAATATGCAAAATGAATTATAATGAGAAAAACTCCCTGGTTCAACACAGTTAACCAATCTTCCTAGCAGTAGATGCAGTTATGGATTCAATATCAGTTAAGTGCCATACATAATACACGCTTTGGGGGATCATGTCTCGAGAGAGACATGACTGACTGGGCAGAAGATTATCCCACAGTAGGTTGCCATTGCTTTCTGCGGTAGACTGGTTGCCAGCCAATGCTATAGAACCTAATCTGTCCTCTTATTTAACTCATAATTGGAAGGAAGAGATGGATTAATACCTTTCCCAAGGGTATTTGTGCGTAAGTGAATTCAAGGAATTCAACTGGAATTGAACTCGGCACCCCAGTGTTGCATTCCGAGTCAATATCCATTGCACCACAATGCACATCCTGGATTCAATATAGTCATTCTATTTAGGGTCATTTGAGAGAGCAAGGCCAAGGAAGTGCAGTGCGTTGCTCTCTAGGAGACTAGCGTTATCCATTCTGATGGTAGGCCTGAATGTTTCCTTATGGTGATTAAAAGAGAGCAACTTTGATTTGGTGGCATTAAAATATCACAGATTAGAGGGCCAAGGAAGTGCAGTGCGTTGCTCTCAAGGAGACTAGCGTTATCCATTCTGATGGTAGGCCTGAATGTTTCCTTATGGTGATTAAAAGAGAGCAACTTTGATTTGGTGGCATTAAAATATCACAGATTAGAGGACCTTTCAAAGTGCTGCAGCCAGGTTTACTTTGTCAGCCTTGACAGATTTCTTATTTAGAAGAGAGTAAATGGTGTAATCTGTATAGATGCCTACATAAGAACTGATCACAGCAGGAAGATCAGAAAAAGTGTAGGACTTAGGATAGAGCCTCGAGGGATGCCCACATTTGTATGAAAGAATCTAAAACCTTGTCTATTCAAAACAAGCTTCATTTCATGATTACATAAGGATTAGATTAAATCAAACAATTGTCCAGAAATACCCTAGCTGAAGAGCTTGCACTGAAGTCCAGCATGCCGAATGCTTTCAAGATATCAAGAGCAACAGCTCAAGTTTTGATGTTCTTATCAATAGCCTTATATATATAGGTATAGGTGTCAGTCCGTAAACGGTGAGGATAATCTAACAAGATTAAGATATTAATTGGTAAATCCATATGGAGAGCTCGATGGGTGTTAACCAGAGCGATATGAAGTTTATAAAGGAAAACTCAACACGTCATTTCAATTGGTGATAAACTATAGCTCAGTGAGGATAATCCAAGAATATATATATATATATATATATATATGGTTGTTAACACATGAGCAATAGACCTGGCAAAACAGAAGTGATATTTCTTTTGACAGAGAGAAAGTTTTGAGAGGTGAGGTGCGTAACTATTTCAGCATTGATAATAGCCTTGAATCAATCAGTTAAGTGGCATACATAATATATGCTTTGGGTGATCATGTTTCTTTTGAGACATGATTATCCCGCAGTAGATTGCCATTGCTTTCTGTGGTAGAACCCAATCTGTTCTATTATTTAACTCATAACTGGAGGGAAGAGATGGATTAATACATTTCCCAAGGGTATTTGTGCATAAGTGAATTCAATGTGCGTTGTGGTGCAGTGGATATTGGCTTGGAATGAGAAATTGGGGAGCTGAGTTCAAATTCCAGTTGAATTTCTTGCATTTACTTACATGCAGATACACTTGGGAAAGGTATAAATCCCTCTCTTCCTTCCTGTTAGGGGTTAAATAACAGGATAGATTAGGTTCTAAATCCTTGACTGGCAACCAGGCTACTGTAGAAAGTAATGACAACTTACTGCGGGATAATCTTCTGCCTAGTCAGTCATGTTTTGAAAGAGACATGATCGCCGAAGCATGTATCACGTATGCCACTTAACTGACCGAGCCTTGAATATCTTGTCAAAAAGAGGTAAGCGGCTAACAGTGTGGTAATTAGAGAGGGTCAGAGAGCTCTCCCAGAATCCTTAACAACAGGAACTACAGAGGAGGACTTCCAGCAAGCAAAAATAGTAAAAACATATTTTCTGCAATGTGTTAATAAGCCATAAAAAATGAACGAATAAATTTATCAAGTCAGCATAAATAACAGTAAACTGCTACCTTAAGTGGTTCTTGCTGAATTGTAATCTAAGGAATAGGCATAAAGATAGCAATACTTAGTTTAAAAATATGATTTCTATTTAACAGGAATCACTTCATCAGCTGAAAAATGCGATCAAAGGCTTTGTTGTGATGAGCAATGAACTTGAATGTGTATACATATCTTTTCTCAACAACCAAGTTCCTGGCATGTGGACAACTGCTGCTTACCCCTCGCTTAAGCCCCTGGCCAGCTGGGTACAAGATTTGACCCTCCGGTGTTCCTTCATCAATTATTGGATCAAACTGGGTGCTCCACTTTCTTTCTGGATCTCTGGTTTCTTTTTTCCACAAGGTCAGGATTTTTTTCCTTTCTCATTAACGTGACATTTTTACAGCATTGTACATGGTTCAAACTAGTGTATGGCAACTGTCGTCATTATTGCATGGTGGGCCATGCAGCAATACAACCTAGATGACTTACTATGGAACAATAACTAATTACTTTCCTCAATTGAGTTCTGACAATGTGAAGAGTGATAACCAGTTAATTGATTTTGTTGTTTACTTTATTTTTGAGATTCTAGTTGTTTGTTTTTTTTGTTGCTTTTCATCATAACCTTTTTATTGATTTATAGATTTATTGAATTGTGAGACTGTATCTAATCTAATCTAAATCTATCTAAACTTATTTATAAATGGAACTTTGTCTGTGTGTGTGTGTGTGTGTGTGTGTGTGTCTGTTACCTATAGACTCCGAAACGGCTGAACCGATTTTCTTGAAAATTTACACAGTTGTACTATAAGCGTCTGCGAGTATTCTTAGCTAGGTTTTGTGTCGAGGTACACCCGATAAATATCAAAAATTGATAATAAAAAAAAATCGGATTATAGAAGGAGTCATCTGCTTTTAATCAAATTTGATACACTCATAGACAAAGACATAAGAAACGATATTCAGAAGTTTCAAGGTTGTAGTTCTTACAATAGTGCAAAAAATCTATATATATATATATATATATATATATATTAAAAGCAAGATGTTTGTGTGTGTGTCTGTTTATCTGCCTGTATGTCTGTATTTGTTCAGCCCTTTTATTTTAGTTTTTGCTTTGGGTTTGGCTCTAAGTAGGTATAATTGTAGTTCTTAGTCTCAGCCATGAAACCATTTACTCAGAGAACTTATTTAGCCTTCAAAATTCAGTTTACGATGAAAAAAACTTATTTGATATCAATACCAGGAAATCAAAATTTGACTTACATTAATTTTTCTTTCAGTCTACGGTTTTGCTTTAACTGGAAACAACTATTGCTTTTTAGTCTTTTGTGCCAACGTCCAAAGAGTCTGAGCTCCAGGACCATGGATTAGTCTTAAAAGCTTTCATTACACCCGAACAATGCCGGGCTATACTGCTAGTAACTACTAATTTCAAAGGCACTTCTAAGATTTCTCTAATATTGATCAGAAAATGGTGGTAATACATTTTGCTTAAAGCAAATATTTTATGAGAGAAATAAAATTTTAAAAGAGAAGCAGTTTAAATCAAGTTTATTTTTCTTAAATCGGTTGTGTATAATTTTACTTTCCTCAGTTGAGTTTTCTTTATTGAGGAGAAATAAGCAGTTAACTCCTATTTTATTAGCATGACTTGGGGTTTTTTAATGGCTATGTTGAAATGTTAAGATCAAGTGCTATTTAAAAAGTATGAGGTTGCCCCGGTTCCTGCGATGTATAAGTTAAAAAAAAATGTGAATTAAGTATTGGTTTTTGTTGAATTTGTAAAACAGAATTCATGCTTGGTCAATTTTGCCAATAAATGGGAATGATGTATGTAGAATTGGAAGAACGAGAACAGGCATTATGGGAGCCTGTGATGGGATGAGATGGCGTTGTGATGCAGAAGTAGATGTGTTGTCCCTGCAACATCGGAGAGGTTGGCACCTTGTAGAAAACTTTAAATTGTTATGGCATATGATAAGATGAAGTTACAAAAAACCTGACTTTTTTTTTTTAAAAAGCATTAAAAAAAAAACTGATTGCAAAAAAGCAATGTTTTCCATTAATTTTTGCCACACTGTGTGTCAATTGAAATTTTTGTTTGCATATCAAAGCAACAGACCTTGATCTACCAGTGACTCAATTTTGGTCGTGTTTAAGTGAAGCATCTTGGCGAAATGCATAAAAGCACACAAAAGATCACCCAATATTGTGTTTGTTGTTAATTCTTGATGGATTCTGTAATATTGATTAAAAAAATTGTGTACATCAAAAGGTTCAGACCTTGATCTACAAATTACCTGATTTTGTAAAAATTCATGTAAATATGAACTCTTCTCCTCCAAGAGGCTTTAACAATTTCTGCCGTACCCTGTAAATCAATTCAAAAGATTTTTGCATACATCAAAGTTTCATGTCATGATTGACAAGTGACCCAATTTTGGTTGAAATCAAACCAAGAGTTTTAGAGGAGTAGGGTTTGTTAAAATGGAGACCCACATACACATCCATTTTTATATGTATATTATTCTCTTTTTAACAAACTGTTGTAGTTGTTCCCCCACTTTTTTTTCAATTATTTCAGTTTTAATTAAAGCTTAAAAAACTATTTTTGCTTAACATTGTATAATTAAACCAATTTAAAAAGACTTTTTTGCTTGAATTTCTGAGATGAAGAGTTATTATATTTATCTATTATATTTAGACTATTATCCTCATCTTTGGTGTTCTTTTCTCATTGAAACAAGAACAGTCTAGTTAATTTTCTAAGTGCCGCTTAGATGTGGCACGAGGCCAAGGTATGGGAGTACCCAGTGAGGATTGAACTCACTACTCAGTTGTAATGACTCTAGCAAGGCAAGCTTGCTAACCATTATACCATGCCGAGGTATCCTTAATTCTTGCTAATTGCAGTTTAGATGTGGCACAAGGCCAAAAGCAAGGGACACCCAGTGAGGATTGAACTCACTACTCAGTTGTAATGACTCTAGCAAGGCAAGCTTGCTAACCATTATACCATGCCGAGGTATCCTTAATTCTTGCTAATTGCAGTTTAGATGTGGCACAAGGCCAAAAGCAAGGGACACCCAGTGAGGATTGAACTCACTACTCAGTTGTAATGACTCTAGCAAGGCAAGCTTGCTAACCATTATACCATGCCGAGGTATCCTTAATTCTTGCTAATTGCAGTTTAGATGTGGCACAAGGCCAAAAGCAAGGGACACCCAGTGAGGATTGAACTCACTACTCAGTTGTAATGACTCTAGCAAGGCAAGCTTGCTAACCATTATACCATGCCGCGGTATCCTTAATTCTTGCTAATCGCAGTTTAAATGTGGCACAAGGCCAAAAGCAAGGGACACCCAGTGAGGATTGAACTCACTACTCAGTTGTAATGACTCTAGCAAGGCAAGCTTGCTAACCATTATACCATGCCGAGGTATCCTTAATTCTTGCTAATCGCAGTTTAAATGTGGCACAAGGCCAAAAGCAAGAGACACCCAGTGAGGATTGAACTCACTACTCAGTTGTAATAGGTTCTAGGAAGATAAGCTTGCTAACCATTACACCACACAGAGGTGCCCAAAAACAGTCTAGCTCTGTAGATTAAATAATGTGTTCAGTTAAGAATTGCCTGTCGGTTACTCAGATCAACATGCAAAATAGCTGATGAGAACAATGATCCAAGTAAAAATAGTGTAACAATTAAGAAACATTTCAAAATCTGATAAAAATAGAAAAATCCGTCCCTTCATCTTATATCTCAGTGGAAAAAAAAAAAAAAAAAAACTGCTTGTAATTCCTACTAGTACATAGGACTGAAAGTAGAAAATTTTTTTTTTTTTTTTTATCATTTCACCCCAAGCAAGGTAAGACCACTGCTAGTGCACTGGGAGTTACAAAGTGCCTTGAAAAAAGAGATTAAAGATGGATGGTATTTAAGGAGATAGAAGATGGCAAGTGATGTTGCATTTAAACTTTTGGGGATTGTAGTTATCAGGAAAGCAAGTTAACAGAAGAGAATTCTACAGTTTGAAAGTATGAGAAAAGAAACAGTAGAAGAGGCGGTTATATCTAATTATTTTAACGGTAAAAAGATAGTTGTTTGTTGGTTGGTTGTTTTATTTTTATGGCATATCAACACCTCGGTGGGTCATTTATTGCCAACTAAATTTTTATTTATTTATTGCTGGTAATACCTTTTTCTTTCAACAATTTATTGTTGTTTTTTATATAAATTTTGTGTCTAGTAATACATTTTTCTTTTTTCGAGTATCAAGATTCATTGGGATTTGTTTTTAAGGGCAGAGTCCCCAAGTCCTACCCTGTTATGTAACCCATAACTGGAGGGAAGGGATGGATTAATACCTTTCCCAAGGGTACCAGTGCTTAAGTGAATGCAGGGTATTCAACTGGAATTCGAACTTGGCTCACCAATTTCTCTTTCCGAGCCGATATCCAGTGCATCACAATGCACATCCGTCACTAAACGCTTACAGCACCTGGTATTCCCAAGCGGTCACCCATCAAAGTACTGACTATAAAAAGATGGGATCTAGATGCTAGTCTAGAAGCATGCATAAATTCATGTGGTTGGGGCACCAGAGAAAAATAAATCTCCTCAGAGTAGTGGTCATGAAAATATTTTAGAAAAGACAGAGGGAAGCCACATAATGTCGGTGGAATAGTTACTGAAGTTGAGATGCCAAATCAGGATTGATTAAATTGCAGGTCCTTCTTTGGATTTTGTTGAGAACCTGAAGGTGAGTAGCAGAAACACCTGACAAGATATGGCAACATTATTTAATGCCTGGATGAATGGTTAATTTATAAATGTGTCAGATGGACTCAGAACCCAGAAAGATTTTCTTGTCAGATACCGTGACCCAACCTTCCTTGCAGTAGAGTTTGAGTTTTGTTTAACGGTGTATCAACACCTCTGTGGATTATTTAATGCCATAAAGGTGGAGTTTTAAGGTATTTTTTTTTTAATGTCCAGTTATAGTGAGAAGGTTCATTTAGTCAGATTTTAATGAAAATCTTTTGTTTTTATTCTTTTTTATTTTAGAAATCTGAAAATGTCTTCTAGTTTTGTATTCAAAAATGTTTTGCTGAGAATCATTTTTCCCTTCAAAAATTTGTTATGGTAATAATTTTTCTTCAAAAATGTATTGTTGGTAATTTTTTCTATCAAAAATGTATATTTTTAAATAAAAGTCTATTTTATATATATATATATACTTTGACCCCAGTTTGGGGGGTTAACTATTTTCCCATAGCTGGGAACCTAACAGGTGCTACCACTCCGGTTCAGGGTGGACCTGAAAAAAAAAAATATATATATATATATATATTAATGCAGGTTTCATTGAATAATATAGACAAGTTTTGTCTATTAATTTTGTGTAGGATCCGTTCGTACTGTCTGATATACTTGATGGTGATATCGTTGAAAGACACATTAATTGTTGATTTTTTTATCGGGTCTAAGCTTTCAGCTCACATAAGCCATTATCAAAGAATAAATATTAACACACAGTAAACATAGAACATTTAAGCTATTAACAATAAAGAGAATTAAATTGAAAATACAAGTCCATCCCTACCGTGGCGGATGGCCGAAGACAGTAACAAAATAGTGGTGTTGTGGTCCCTGATCTGATTACAGGCATTTGAGTACGTTATTGGAAATATCAAAATTGATTGTATTCAAACCAGGTTTAAATTGTTTAATGTAGATTGCTTCCAGGATTTTGAGCTTAGACCTGATAAAAAAATCAACAATTACTGTGATTTTTTTGTTGTCTTTCAACGATATCGCCATCAAGTATATCAGACGGTACGAACGGATCCTACACAAAATTAATAGACAAAACTTGTCTGTATTATTCAATGAAACCTGCATTAATGAAAAAATGCTGCCAAAATACACACAATATATATATATATATATATATATATATATATATATATACACACAAGACAAAAATATTTTTAATTACCACCCATGATGATGGTATTTTATTAAAAAAAATAAAATTGAAAAAATCCAATTTGCACCTCACTCAACAGAACCAAATCAAAGTAAATAAATAATTAACATTTAAAAGAGAGAGAGATAAAGAAAAAAAATTAAATGAAAATGAGTTGGAGGCCAAATATATGCTTTCTCTTTTTACACAGTGGCTTTAAAGATTGAATGTAGATAGCCTCTGACCTGTAACACTTTGTGGTGGTAACTAGAGTGAGACATACTTAAGATAGAAAACTTGTCCACGCTGAAGGTAGTGGTACAGTTATGGTATTCCGTAACAGAAGACCAGTATGTATTGGTCAGCCTATCTGATAAGGAATATTCCAAATTTTTTTTTTTAATCCTATCACCCCGAGCAAGGCAGTAACACCACTGATGCGCCGAGGGCTACTTAAGAGTGAAAAGATTGGAAAAGAGAAAGCCAGAAACCACATCCTAAACAGGGAACAAGGGATGAGCCTCTTCACCTGTTCAATAGACGTGGGTGGAGTGTGAACCGGGTGATAGTTTAGTCTATCTACTCCAATTGAAAAAAAAAAAGTAAAAGATTGGAAAAGAGAAAGCTGGAAACCACATCCTAAATAGGGAACAAGGGATGTTTCTCTTCACCTGTTCAATAGACGTGGGTGGAGTGTGAACCGGGCGATAGTTTAGTCTATACGGATTTTTGCAGGTACGTGTTGTTCAATTTTGGATTCTAGTCTTTCAGTAGTTCTCCCTATGTAGTGCAATCCCTTATGACATTCAAACATATAAATCAAAGAGCTATTATAGTGTAGGGGGGGAGAACATCTTTCCATAGGGAAGGAAAGACAGATTTAGAAAAAAACAAAAAAACAGTATTAGCAGCAAAATAACAATGCCGAACTGCAACTGAAACCCGCTTAGCAAATGTATCACTGACGGAACCCAACCAAAGAAGGCGCAGATACATGGAACATCTTCGTACTGTAGCTGGTTTAACTTTATAGAACTCCAATACCTCATTCCTAATCACTGATTGGACAACATCCAATGGATAGGCATTATTACAGAGTAGTAATAAAACTGAGTTCATAATTGTTGGGGCACCTTCCCTATTTACATTAATATGGACTCTTCCTAAGACTATCTATAATAGTAGTCATTAGTGGACTACAGAGTGTTAGTGTATCCCAGCGATCTAGTCCTGAGTGTAACACTGCCAAGTCTCACGTCTTGTATTATTCTCGCATTCTCTTGTATTCGACTAACCGTATTGTATGATGTTCTACTAAACTCTGTACATATTTCTCGTCAATATATTGCGTTTTCTACTGTTTTACTCTGCGTTGTGTATTTATTGGATCTAACCCCAGATCCACAAAAATAATCCAAATTAGTTTTTTTTTTCTTGCCCCCCCCCTCTACATTTTCTCCATTTTTTAAAAAAAATGATAATTACTTATTCACCTCGATTTGGCTCTGTTGATTGGTGCAAAACAGGTTGCCCAGCTGGTTTTTACATTAAAAAAAAAAAAAATACCATCATTATGGGAGGTAATCAAAAATATTTTTGTGTTTATAGTAATAATTAAGTTTTGTACCACTGATCATTATATATATATATATATATATATATATATATATATATATATATAGCGTATTTGGGTAGCAGTCTTATGTGGGTTTTATTAAAAAATTACAGGCAAGGTTTTTAGTTAAGTTTTATATCATTTTTCATGCAATCTTAGAACATGAATTATGTAAAAATTGCCCAAATGTTTTATTTTTCCAAGCACTTTCAGCTATATTTACTTGTAACGGAATATTTATGTGCACAGAATTGTGTATGCTTTATATTCCAAACACAGTAAACACATTGTTGCTCTGTTCATAGTTTATGTCAGATATATTTGTATATATATATATATATATATATATATATACACACACACACACACACACACGTATGTGCTGGAAAAATGTGACAAGTTACAGCTGATCTACATCAGTTATTGACTGAATTAAAAAAGGTGAAAAAAATACTTGGTAATGTTAAAGTGCATTGTGAGTGAAGGTAAAAAAAGAAAAAGTTTTTCCACAAAAGAGAAGAAAAATCAGGAACAAAAAACATGAGGAGAAAGTTGAGACATTTATCAACAATGATTAGAGGTGTGTTGAAAAGTTAACAATAGGTGCAGTGTAGAAGCACGTGAACTGAAGACTTCATAAAGGTACCCCGACATTGTTCTTTGAGAAGTAAACTTGTCTGGAAGTGCATCTCTCAGCATCCCCATCCCAACCAACTTTAATCTTTTTTTTTTGTTTTACATTCTTAAGCAAAAATGAAGTACTCTACTTGGCTCCTCACCCCAACACCACACAAAAACCTAAGAATTTTGTTTGCATTTGATGTCAAATTGGATTGAGAAGGGGTGAAGGTTATTAGCTAAAAAAAAAAATATATATATATATATATATATTCATTCCAAACTTTTGTTTTCTTCATTAATTCTTGCTCAACAACAGCAGGAATCTTTACCCGCAACAAACTCTTCATGAATTGTATCCAAGAATTCTTTTACCATTTTAGTCACAGATTGGCACCTACAGTAAAACAAGGCTCGACATTTCTAAGAAATACATATTTGACATTAGGATCTTAAGGTGGTCTTCCTGTGGTAAAATGAGAGGTAGGTTCAATCCCTGCCAAGAATATTTCATTATTTGATAAAAAAGATAAAAAATTCTACTCAAACACATATCAGTCAGTCAGTTAAGTGCCATACGTGATAAACGCTTGGGTGATCATGTCTCAAAAAAGACATAACCACTAAAAAATAATACTTATTGCAATAAGAAATAATGTTAAAACCATTCATTACACAAAATATAATGTTTATAATCTGCCTCTGTATTGAATACTGGTGCCGCATCTGGTCAGGTGCCCCTGCTATTCACCTCGGGGTTCTTGACAAAATCCAATGAAGAATCTGTAATGTAATCGATACCAACTTGGCAGCAGTTGCTCTCTCATCGACGTAATAAGGCTTCCCTGTACCTCTCCTACAAATACTTGCACACAAACTTAGCTCACTGGTACCATCTATGTATGACTTTACTCAAGCTACCAGACTAGCAACTAGGTCCCACCCTTTTACAGTGAAACCGATAAAATGTAACCGCAATTTCTACACTAACAGCTTCTTTTCTTGCACTTTGCATCTGTGGAATTCCCAACATATACTTGCTTCTCTGACAGCTACAATCTCCAGGAATTTAAATGTAAGGTCAAAAGTCATCTATCTCACTAACTCACATCTTTTTCTCTCAAGCTCCTTTCTCCAGACACTCCACCCCCATCACACTAGCATTCTCATCCTTCTATTACCCTCCTCTTGACACCCCCATAACCTACCCCTCTTTCTTATCACTTTCCCTTATCTAAACTCCTGAGCAACAGTAGCAGTAAAACTGCCTTGCTTGGGGTCATCATCATCTCACACTTTTACACCCAATGGTGTGTAGGGCAGTAACTTTTTGTTACTGTTTCCATAATAAACTGTTTTTATGGGGTAAGGTTGTTAGCCCTGCGCCCAACCCCCAAACCTTGAGGACCGGTGGACCATTCTTAGTCCTTACGTTTACAACACCTGGTATTTCCAAATGGTCACTCCATCTAAATACTGACCAGGCTAGATGTTGCTTAACTTTGGTGATCGGACGAGAACTGGTGTATTCAACATAATATAGCCTTGTTTTACTGTAGGTGCCAATCTGTGACTAAAATGGTAAAAGAATTCTTGGATACAATTCATGAAGAGTTTGTTGCGGGTAAAGATTCCTGCTGTTGTTGAGCAAGAATTAATGAAGAAAACAAAAGTTTGGAATGAATATATATATATATATATATATATTTTTTTTTTTTTTAGCTAATAACCTTCACCCCTTCTCAATCCAATTTGATACCAAATACAAACAAAATTCTTAGGTTTTTGTGTGGTGTTGCGGTGAGGAGCCAAGTACTTCATTTTTGCTTAAGAATGTAAAACAAAAAAAAAAAAAGATTAAAGACTTGCTTGGGGTGAAATGATAAAAAAAAAGAAAAACTAATGTTTTTTTTTTTTTTTTTTTAAATCATATCACCCCAAGCAAGGCGGTAATGCCACTGAAGCACAGGGGACTACGTAATAGTGAAAAGATTGGAAAAGAGAAAGCCGGAAACCACATCCTAAACACGGAACAAGGGGTGGGTCTCTTCACCTGTTCAATAGATGGAGTGTGAACCGGGCAATAGTTTAGTCTATCTACTCTAATTGTAAAAGAAAAGAGTGAAAAGATTGGAAAAGAGAAAGCCGGAAACCACATCCTAAACATGGAACAAGGGGTGGGTCTCTTCACCTGTTCAATAGATGGAGTGTGAACCGGGCAATAGTTTAGTCTATCTACTCTAATTGTAAAAGAAAAGAGTGAAAAGATTGGAAAAGAGAAAGCCGGAAACCACATCCTAAACAAGGAACAAGGGGTGGGTCTCTTCACCTGTTCAATAGATGGAGTGTGAACCGGGCAATAGTTTAGTCTATCTACTCTAATTGTAAAAGAAAAGAGTGAAAAGATTGGAAAAGAGAAAGCCGGAAACCACATCCTAAACAAGGAACAAGGGGTGGGTCTCTTCACCTGTTCAATAGATGGAGTGTGAACCGGGCAATAGTTTAGTCTATCTACTCTAATTGTAAAAGAAAAGAGTGAAAAGATTGGAAAAGAAAGCCAGAAACCACATCCTAAACAAGGAACAAGGTTTGATAGCTCTAAAAAAAAAATTAAGAATGGAAATCGATTTGCATTTCAGGTACGAAAACAAATCTATCAAATGTAGACTTTTAAAGGTCCTAATAGTGATATATATTTCTAGATGTTTGCTCTTCATGAATTGCACCTTTTGCTTTACAACCAACCAATACAGCAATGGTGGATAAAGTGCAAGTCTTTAGAACCGAATGCCATTTTGATTCTATGCTAATCGTTTCTTCCCTCGCACTTCTTGATTATGAACCTGTCTTCCAGGTTTTTGCTTTCCAGTCAAAATTTAAATGCAATATCAGTGATGGTACCCAAAATTTTTCCATTTAAAATCTACATTTTCTACCAGGTTTACTCTATAAGACTACCTAAGTCTAGCACTTATGCAAAACACATAGTTGTTACACTGATCCTAGGTATATGTGTGGATGCATACCAATCATTTAAGGAAGTACAATCTCTCTCTCTCTCATTATGTAATCTCCAGACAGGAGAACTTTCTAATAACAATAGTAATGACTTAAAATTTTATGGACACAAGTTAACTGTTCACTAAAAATGTTATTAAAATAATTATGATTATCAATTTACTCTTTATACCAATGAGAACAGACCCTGCTATTCTTTTCTGTACACACAAACAAGTGACATTCTCATCAGACAAGCAATCAACATGGATAGGCCATCAACACATGCATTAACAAAAAATGTTGCCTCCTTTGCCTTTTTCAGGCCATAATAATATTTATCTCTTAACACTCAGCAAAAATTAGAGGTAAGAAAATTCTAGACATTTCTTGTATTTTCCAACAAAATCATCTGGACACTCCTTGTACACACCTATAAAAAAACACGCTATATTTATTCATTATCTTATTCTGTTAGGTTCCCCGTTCATATTTGATCGACATTTGACCACAAACTCACAATTTAATTTAGTATTACTGTTTCTCAGGTTTCCAATATAACAACATAACAAAGAGATAATAAATAATACTCAGTCTGTTATTTGCATGTTTTACTGTTTAAAAATATTTTCGTATATATAAATGTTGGTGGGTGGGGGCTTAGAATTACAACTTCCCTAAACACTGAAGGATTTTTATTTGTGGGTTATTTTCAAACTGAAACATATTCAACAACAAGTGATCCAACAAATATAAGATCAACTTCTGTAAGTAGAAAAAAAAAGGATCAAGAAAGAGGGCTGAAAAACTATCACAGTCTTATTTATGCAGAGCATATTGTTTTGAAGGTCAGCAGCAACAGGAAAACAGGACTGATCTGAAGTGGAATGACTGAATTGAATCTATAGGTCCATCTACTGCTGGGCAGGTTGGTCACTGTGGAATCTATAGGGCCAGCTACTGCTGGGCAGGTTGGGTCACTGTGGAACCTATAGGGCCATCTACTGCTGGGCAGGTTGGGTCACTGTGTCAGTGGAGAAAATCTTTGTCAGAATTGATCTTGCACATCTATAAATCTACCATTTATCCGTGCATAGTATGTAGTTTTGTATCTAGTAAGGTGCTCCTGCTATTCCTCTCAACAAAATCCAAAGAAGGATCTGCAATGTTATGAGTTCTAATTTGGCATCTCAACTTCAATCACTTTCTCACTGATCTGATGTGGCTTCCCTTTGTCTTTTCTACAAATATGAAGTATCCCAAAGTGGCAAAATATTTGAGAGGATTATTAGCTCTTTCCTCACAGGTTATCCCGTAAGGTGTGACAGGAGGGAATATATACACACAAAAAAAACAACAGAAATACACAATGGTCTTTATTATAACAGAGAAGAGAGATAATTATTTTCTTCACTACATGATGACATAATTATTGCAAAATAATAAGGCACTGTTAGAGACCAAATATGCAGCAGAAGATTTGATAACTGGTATTAAAGAGAATGAACTGAGCTAATGATATCACATTATTATGTCTCTCCACAAGTATGACAGGGGGATATATATATATATATATATATATGTAAAATGGTCTTTATTATAATAGAGGACTGTAAGGATATTTCTATTTTTTTAATTTTTTTTTTAAGAACAATGACTTTTTCTAATACAAGTTCTATCTTTGTTGCCATCTGTACGACGTTTCGGGCGTTGTACACTCCGGCCTTCTTCATTCTTAGGAATTTCAAACCTAACTCTTTATTACAATCACTGGGGTACATCATCCTCATTTCTTGCATAAAGTCTCGATTGGAAGTCATGAGTTATCTCCCTTTAACCCTGAAAGTTACTTGTTCACCACTGCTGGTAGACTGGTATTGAACTCACAACTCTAAGAGTCAAATTAGGAACTAACCAACATCTATATACACAGTGTATATAGGACAGAGCGTACAATGGCCAAAACGAATGCCGACATATACAACAGCCGAAACGTTGTACAAATAGCAACAAAGATGAGGGACAATAATCTGAATAATGTAAATACTACCTCATCTCAAATATATAAACAAGTTCTACTAATTAGCCCATAGTTGGGGGGAGGAGATGGATTAATACTTTTCCCAAAGATATTTATGCTTAAATGAATGTAATGAACCTAACTGGAATTTGAACACTTCTCGCCAATGTTTCATTCCAAATCACTATCCATTACATATATTGTTAAGTCATGATGTCATCAATGGTAAACTTTAATAGAAGATCCTACTGGAAATTGGTTTTCTTTATCAGAAAGATTTGTTAGCCTCACCCAACTCTTTCCGAATACACTGACACTTTGTAATGTTCATATTGTTGCCTCTGGTCTGAATTCCAAGCAGCAGAGCATGCCATTTCAAAATTTCTGACAGTGAATTGCATCATTGTACTTCTTTTTTTCACAAACTGACTAGACTATACTGAATATTTGACAAAATTAAAAACAACATTCTTGTGCAAAATTAAAAATATAAAATAGCAACAATTTACCCATTGCACCACACACACACACACATATATATATATACGTAAGGCGACTATTAAGAAAATGGAGTTGGTTGTGTAAAATGATTTTGGAGCGAGTAAATTTACCTTCGCTCTTGACTGCCAGTTGAGTGATTTCTTTTTCAAATCTCAAAGGCTGTGTGTGTGTGTGTGTGCGTATATATATATATATATACACACACATATATATATATATATATATAGATTCTATATATATAGATTCTATATATATATATATATATATAGGATTCTATATATATATATATATAGGATTCTATATATATATATATATATATATATGATTCTATATATATATATATATATATATATATATTATTCTTGGTGGTACATTACTTTATAACAGCAAGGAATAAGCGGAATTTTGATGACATTCTAAATGCTAAAAACTAAAATAGTCAACCGGTTTCATCCCAGATCTTAAGTTTAATTTCTGGAAATTTATTCTTAGAAATAAAAAGAAAATTCTAATGAGGGGGGGGGGGGTAAGAAAAAAAATTATGCAGAAGAACTGGAGTCCAACCACATTCAAGCCTAACAAGCAGTCTCACTGCTTGCAGAAAGATTGCTTGTGAGGTTAAGCCGCACGTTGTTAAAAAACGTCCGATTTATTTGTATCTTCCTTACAATAGTACAGTAGGTAAATCTTTAGCAAGGCATATTTTACTTTCTATTAGCAAATATTTTTCTGCTAATGTTCAAGTAATCTCTTTTTTCTTCTATCGGAAGGATGTTTTAACCCCACATAACATTAATTCTGTTTATAAATTTGAATTAGATTAGCAACTAGATCCCACCCTTTTACAGTGAAACCGATAAAATGCAGCCGTAACTTCTACTCCAACAGTTTCTTTCCTCGCACTTCCTGACTGTGGAATTCTCTTCCACACAATTGCTTTCCCAATGGCTACAATCTCCAGGAGTTTAAATGTAAGGTCAATAGACACCTCCTAACACACTAATCTGCTCTCATTCTATCAAACACTCTTCCCATCTGCCCAACCCTCATCCTTGGTATCCTTACTCATCTGTCACCTTCCTCCTGACATTCCCTATGTCTAACCACTCCTTCTCTTTACCTTCTCCTATGTAGCCCCATGCGCAATAGTGGCAGTGGAATGCCTTGCTTGGAGTGAGATGATTAAAAAAAAAAAAAGTATGTAGTAGTTGATGCAACTACATAGGTAGAACATCTCAGTGTTTGGATTTTAGAATTAAACAGCATTTACCCACCTCCCAGAATTTCAAATCCGTCCGCAAGTAGTAGTCAATTGGTAAATACATCTGGGTGGTTTATAGCACAACATATAATAACTAGCAGGGAATGTATTACTGGATTAAGTGCTGACTGTTTTTTCAGTATTATCCAAGTTGCCTTCCTTATATAAGTTAAAAGCTCTGGCATCCATTTACATCAAATCTCGCAAGCCTTCCCTCTGCAAACAGAGAGATTGCTTGTTGGGTTTGAATGTGGTTGAACTCTAGCTCTTTTCATCATATTTTTTTCTCACCTCCTCTCATTAGAATTTTCTTTTAATTTCTAAGAATAAATTTCCCAGAAATTAAACTTGAAATCTGGGACAAAACGGGTCGTTCATTTTAGTTTTTAGTGTTTAGCATGTCATCAAAATTTTGCTTGTTCTTTACTTTATATATATATATATATATATATATATAATATCATTCACATACAAGCCTGTTTTGCTGTATCACAGCTCATCAGCGTGGCTAGACACATCCACTTGCTTCTGGCCAGGATCAAAACTTGACCGATTTGGCATCAGTCAAAGTCACTACCCCATCAGCCAGAGGTGCCTGGAATCAGAGAAGGGAAATTTTAACGTGTCGTATATAAGCTGTGTATAGTGACGCCAGTTGCCAAAACAACTCAATTCATTTCTGAAGAGTAATGCATATATCGCAGAAGTGGAAACTGTTTTAAAAATTTTCTTTTCTAGAGAGCTCAATTGTAATGAGAGCATAATATATAGATATCTCTAAGTGAAAAAAAAAAACAACAATTTTGGAAGTCCTAGTTCTCTGGCATTTACATTTTAAAAAAAATTGCTCAATACAACAAATAATGTAGAGCCTAATATAATTAAATTTGTTTTTTTATTTAAAATTAATATAGTTTACATTGTGACACAGAAATTTGTTTCGAGATTTTAGCTCATCATCAGGTAATGTTAGTTTGTTGTTGTAAAATTGAGATATATAGATATATAAACAATTACTGTTATACTTATTATTAGTGACAGAAATAATAATTACAAAAGATTGCCTGATCAGAACAGCAAGAATAGTATTAATAGAAGACATGCTTGGAAAATAATATTTTCAGTTACCAAATTTTAGACATTAGCATATCGGTCATATGCTAACACCAGGAAAGACTGTTTTCTTTGAGTATAAAATTTTACAAGTCTTCTTTCCTCATTATGAGTCCTAGAAATTTTTAACTGTATTTGATGTTGCTGTATGCCTACCTATATACAGCAATGGTATATTCCTATCCTATTAAATATGGGAGAGTAAAGTGATTATATTAACTGGCAATTCACTAGCAGTGTATATACTTCACACAGTGTGTGAAGTCTTGTACTTGTTGATATACTATTATTCCCAACCTCCGTTTTGGTGATTATTCATGCAGTAACCTTTTAGGATTACAACAAATGTCAAGTTTTTTTTCTTTCTATTTTTTCCTAAAACTTCATTGTTTCTCACATGTTCAGTCCATGATATTCTCAGCATCCTTCTGTAGAACCTCATTTCTGTTGCCTCAAGTTTCTTCATCAGTGAAGAGATTGTCCTTCACTATGATTTTAAAGTATATCTAGGCTGGAAAATGCTGATTGAGCAGCTACAGCCTATTCATGGCAATTCATCTTTTGGTCTAATTTGACTCTTGTAGAGATGGCAGAAGTAATCAGTGTGTTGCTAGTATAAATGTCCTTTTTGTTTCCACATTCTCTAGAACTTTGTCATTGATCACATATTCAGTTCATGGCATTCTCAGCATCCTACTGTAGAAGCACATTTCTGTTGCTTCAAGTCATCTTATATGGGAGAATATTGTTGAGCATTCACTGCCGTATAAGAGAACTTATATATATAAGTACACTTTTGTTTCTAATGAAGTTTTCTTGTTTCTTAATAATATACTTAGAGTTTGGAAAGCATATTTTGCTATATAAATGCACTTTTGAATTTTAGTGTTGCACTTTGCATCCTTTGTTAAATCACGTCCAAGATATTTAAATTGTTGTACTTGTTTGATTTTGCAATCTCCAGTTTGTAATTTTAAAGTTTGGTCTGTTCTTTTTAGTAACTACGATGCATTCCGTATTCTCGCAATTGATGCTTAGTATCAAATTAGTTTATTGACCAAAAATAAAACTTCTACTCTTCTTGCATCATAACATGTGAGCCAAAATGTATGCATTTTGGTGAAAAGTTTGTTGAAACAGGAGGAAGGGAACCTAGACAAACAAAGCAGACTGTAAAACTCGTCAGCCAATCTATCATTAAACCAATCACCTTAGCCTTCGCTGAGGTCATAAACTAATGAGTATGCATATTTGCGAGGGTGAAAATTCTTACTAAAGTTTATTCTTACTACTAGAGAATAGCTAAAGATACCCCACCCCATAAAAAAACAAAAAACTATTGTTTTTGTGCTTCTATAAGCACTGCCAATTGATCTTTGCCTTACATGGCTTTGTCTTGTGGAGAAGGTTTTTGGAGAAACAGGGCTGGTTAATGGTTGAGTGGCTAAACGCAGATGAATGACATTGACGCACTTTTACAGCAAGAGGAGACAAAACCCTGCTGTTAACTTGCCCTCCCTCATCCCAAAAAAAAGAAAAGGAAAGACAAACACGTGTGCTGGGGTTGACTTCTGCATACATTCCTGTTTTGTCAGTCCTAACCTATCATTCTGCTCGGTGTTAGTGCCAGCATAAAAAAAGATTACTATATATATATATATATATATTTTTTTTTATTCCTGTTTATGATCAGTCAACCTTAGTCTATATGATATGGTTAAAATCTGTCTCGTGTGCCAAAAGACATTTTGGAAGGGAAGGTATGTATTTTTGACAGTTATTATATTACGGGTTGCTTTGTCATCACCATTATCATTTCTGCTTTTTAGAATGACATTCATGCATTCTAAAACATGACAAGTTATTTGAAAGAGAACTAGACAGATTTTACAAACTTCCAATCAGCATGCATTGTTCTTTAATATACACCCTGAAGATAATAAGTGTCATTTATTTTATAAAAATTTCTAGTATTTTTTTGGTAAGCTATCACATCAAAAGTAGGATTTACTGAACAGAAAATTTTCAACTTTCATTCACTACAGAAGGTAGCTAAAGAAAGTACTACAAATAAGCTACAAGAAAACTGAATGCATGGTCATCAGAAAAAGAGGAGCCTAAAATGCCTACTACAAGTGTGGGAGGATACTAAAATCAAGCAGGTCAGTCAGTCAGTTAAGTGCCATGCGTGATACACGCTTCGGCGATCATGTCTTGAAAGAGACATGACTGACCGGGCAGAAGATTATCCCGCAGTAGGTTGCCATTGCTTTCTACGGTAGACTGGTTGCTGACCAAGGCTATAGAACCCAATCTGTCCTGTTATTTAACCCATAACTGGAAGGAAAAGACGGATTAATACCTTTCCCAAGGGTATTTGCGCGTAAGTGAATGCAAGGAATTCAACTGGAATTCGAACTCGGTTCCCCGATTTCTCGTTCCGAGCCGATGGTACAAAAGCTTAAATACCTGGGATGTGCAACACTGAGATCTGAAGGTGAATTGGCATGGCAAAAGATACATTCTAAAAAATAAGCTATCCATTTTAATTGTTACTGCTCTTGAAAGGCCTAAATCAATTTTTTTTAGTACAGTTCCTTGTTTTTAATTCTATGGTGCCAGTCCATGAGGTTTAAAAGAAAGATGGTCCTTGCTAAGACCTACAGGGTTCATTTGCTTTTTTTTTAATAATCATATCACCCCAAGCAAGTCAGTTCACTGCTACAGGTGTGCAGGAGGTTACATGGGAGAAAAGTTATGGGAAAGAGTGACAGGTTAAAAGGGGTGTCAGGAAGTGGTAAGAGAAGGATGAGAATACTGATGAGAGTAGAGTGGACGGAGAAAGGAGCATGAGAGAGAGGATGCAGACTCCTGGAGATTGTAGCTGTCAGGAACGGAAGGAAATTCCCCAGGCGAGAAAATCAGCTGCTGGAGCAGAATTTGCATTTACATTTTATTGGTTTCACAGTAAAAGGGGTGGGACCTAGTTGTTAATCTTGTGGTTCAAGTAAATTCATATATAGGGGGCACCAGTGAGCTAAGCTCATCGGAGCAGAAGTCGTGAAAGTATTTGTAGAAGAGACACAGGGAAGCCATATTGTGCTGGTGAAAAAGTGATTGTGTCTGAGCTGCCAAGTCGGGATTGATCACATTACAGATTCTGATGGATTTTGTCAAGGACCCCTACATGGTTAGCAGGAGTACCCGACCAGATATGGCAGCAGTATTCAATGCACGGGCGGATGGTAGATTTATACATGTGCAGGATTTGGAACCATTTTAAATTATTGAGCCAAGAAAGTGGTCATATACAGTTTAGATATTTCTTAACTAGACATTAAAAAATTATTCCAATCAAGAGTAATTTTTATTTTTTTTAGAAGTGTCCTCAAATTCGACAAGTAATAATATCCCAAATTTAGTATTAACTTTTTTTCTTAAGTCTTTATCTGTCAAATATTGTCAGACAGAATTACTGATCCATATGATAATTCAGTTGTTTTTGATGGGTACTATGCTACTACAGCAATATGGAGTGTTATATACTGCAAATTGTGTAGAGAAAGTTTTCAGCATGCTATTAAATATAAAATAACAAACAAGTTTAAGATAAACGTTTTATATTTGACGTTGTATTTGAACCTTGGATTTGGAGAGTTTGTTTTTTTCTTTGCTTTTCATTCATACAATGTTAAGTGATTATAGTTTAATATACCTGTGCCATGTTTCCCTTTCAGGTTTTTTAACAGGTATCCTGCAAAACCATGCCCGAAAATACAATTTGCCAATTGACCGCCTTGCTTTTACATTCCACATTCTGCCTTACTTCCGGGAACAGACAGAATACATCAAATCTATGGCAGACTTGAGTTTTGGACAAAAGGCAGAATTGGACAAAGACGTAAGTGGCCAATTAAATTGATATCAGAATACATTAAATTAATGCTGTTCACAGCTGTGAAAATTTTCTAATGTTGTTATTGCTATGCAGTTGCTTTTTAAAAAAAAAAAAACATGAAAAATTGTTAAAAAATGATTTTCGTACAAATATTTGAATGGTCAGTCAGTTAAGTGCCATACATGATACACACTTGGGCGATCATGTATCGAAAGAGACATGACTGAGTAGCAGACTTTTCTGCAGTAGGTTGACATTACTTTCTGTAGTAGGCAGGTTGTCAAACAAGACTATAAAACCTAAACTGTCCTGTTATTTAACCCATAGCTGGATGAGAAGCAATGTATTAATACCTTTCCCAAGTGTATTTGCATGTAAGTGAATGCAAAGAAATTCAACTGGAATTTGAACTCAGCTCCCTAATTTCTCATTTTGAGCCAATACCTATTACAGTTATTAGATACTCTACGATTCAAATTAGGAAGCCGATATCCATTGCACCACAGCACGTATCCATAGGTATATATCTTGAATAACTAATACATATTGTTTATAATTTGTGCCAGGGAATACCAGAGACTAAACCAATATTTTTTATTAATCTTTTCACCCCAAGCAAGGTGAGATCACCACTCGTATTCCGGGTGGGGGTGAGTGTTACCCTGAGTGAAAGACTGGGTACCGAGGGTATTGAAGAAAGGATAAAACATAAAATGATTCAAGAAATAGAAGATGACAATTGACATTGCATTTAAATTTTCAGAGATTGTTGCTATCAGAGAAGCAAGTAAACAGAAGGGAGTTCCACTGGCAGGACGTGTAAGAAAAGAAGCTATTGAAGTAAAAATATTTCAAGTGTAAAAGGGTGGGACCTAAATGCCAATCTAGGAGCACATTTAAATTCATGTGGACAGAGCACCAGGAGTAAGAACGTCATATCAGCACTGTTGCTATGAAAATAATAATGTTAATAAGGATCCTTTGTTCTAAGAGAAGTTGAATGTTTATGAAATTTATTCTGGATTAAACCAGAATAGACTTTATACTCAGAGGTTCAGAAACTGGTTTTGTTTGGTTTGTTTTATGGCATATCAACCCCTTGGAGTCATTTGGTAACATTTTTCATCCAAAAATTTTTATGCATATATTTCATAAAAGTCTGTTTTCATACTTTCATAGTGTTTTGATCTCTGTCTGAAGGTTAACTATTTTCCCATAGCTGGGACCCTTACAGGTGCTACCATCCCTGGTCAGGGTAGACTTAGGAACAACAGCAATTAAGAGCTGGTTCCATTCTCCTCGCAACCTCGAAATCAGAGGCCTTGCTGCTGGATGCATTTTATCATCATGACCAGGTCTGAGGTTCAGAGAACCCAGGTCCATCAGCTGGTTGAACTAGTAGGTGAAATTTTAGCCACCAGGTTCAGATTCTCTTTCATTGAATGTCAGTGGCTGTATCTAAGAAGTTGGTTGATCCAGCTGCACACATATTGTTATACTATGTGTGCAGGTTCTCGGTGCTACAACCAATAAAGAGAGGGAAAGGAGGCCCTAAAATTCTTGTGAGAAGAATCCACATTTGAAGAAAACCCACAAAGTGACACAACCATTTGCAGATATTAATTTATAGATGTTTGTCGACTCAAGCAAATTTTGACCTGAAACTATTTTCTTGAAACTCGTCATATGAATGGAATCGTAATAGCTCACAGGTAAGGTTGGCAGATTGGACTGTTTGAAGACTCGGCACTATTTCAGCATCTTTATGAGAATAATAAAATATTTAGTAACATAAGGTTAATTTTAAGAGCAGCTTTGAAATTTTAAATTTAGCACTGTTGAGCTTTCAAAATTCTTTTATGTGCCATGTTCTTTCAGGACGTAGGCGATCATGGCCTTCCACATCTCCCTGTCCCTGATGGCTCTTAACACACTTTCTTCTGTTGCACCATGCAACCCCCGTTCTGTCATCCACTAGCCATAAATCTAGAATACAAATGTATAAAAACTAGCATGACCACAAAATGAGGGATCGGTTTATATAGTGATCATAATATAGGATTGATCCCCCATTTTATACCCACATTATAATTTCTTATAAACAGTTGGCATATATATTCTTCTTTTATATGCCATGTCCTTTCAGGACATCGGCAGTCATGGCTTTCCACATCTCCCTGTCCCTGGTGACTCTTACCACACTTTCTCCTGTTGTACCATGCAACCCTCATTCCATCACCCACCTGATCAGATCCTTTAAGTATGTCATCCACTGCTTTCCTCTTCTGTTTTCTCTCTATCTGACCCGTTAGTATCAGGTTCTCCAAGCCCTCCTTCCTTATTGCATGTCCCAGGAACTTTAGTTGTCTCTTCCTGATGCTCAGCAATAATTTCCTTTTCAGCTCCATCCTTTCCAAAACCTCGTCATTGCTAACATGCTCAGTCCATGATATCCTCAGTATTTTTCTGTAGAACCACATTCAGCTGCTTCAATTTTTTCCTTCATCTTTGATGATATTGTCCAACATTCACTGCCATATTGAAGAACCGACATCACATAGCAATCCAGTACTCTCCTCTTTGTTTCTAGTAAAATTGTCCTGTTTCTTAATACTTTACTCAACTTCTGGAATTCTTCGGATCTCAGTGTCACACTTTCTGTCTTCTGTTACAACACTTTCTAGGTATTTAAATTTCTGTACCTGCTTGATTTTAGAGTCCTTCACCTGTAATAAACATTTTGGGCTGCTCTTTTTGCATTCAATTTTCTTACAGTTTATTTGTAGTCCTTTCTTGTCACTCTCTTCAGTTACCTTCTGTCAGAAGTCTTGGAGTTTTCTTTCTATATCTGCTATCAGCACTGTAAAATGATAAACTATATTTGGTGATACTTTTCAAGCAGTAATTTCAAATAAATCAGTTCTCTACTAAGCATTCATCTTAACAATATAAATGCATCTACATTTTCTCATATTAAAAAAGAAAAGATAATACACTATTAAAAAGTTTCTATTTTTATAAAAACAAATGTTTAATTTATATAATCTATAATAAGGGTCTGTAATGTGATTGATACCGACTTGGCAGACCGCCTGCAGTCTCTCTCTCACCGGCGTGACGTGGCTTCCCTGTGTCTCTTCTATAAATACTTTCACGGCTTCTGCTCTGATGAACTTAGATCACTGGTGCCCTCTAGATATGAACTTGCATGAGATACTAGATTAGCAACTAGATCCCACCCTTTTACAGTGAAACTGATAAAATGCAACTGCAACTTCTACTCCAACAGTTTCTTTTCTCGCACTTCCAGACTGTGGAATTCCCTTCCACATGATTGCTTCTCGGACAGCTACAATCTCCAGGAGTTTAAATGTAAGGTCAGTAGACACCTCCTAACACACTAACTCGCTCCCATTCTTTCAAACACTGTTCCCATCTGCCCAACCCTCATCCTTGGTATCCTTACCCATCTATCACCTTCCTTCTGATATTTCCTATATCTAACCACTCCTTCTCTTTACCTTCTCCTATGTACCCCCATGTGCAATAGTGGCAGTGGAATGCCTTGCTTGGGGTGAAATGATTAAAAAAAACCCCAAAAAAAAACAAACAAATGTCTGTTGGAATCTGTCCACCCAGGCATTCGTTTTTATCTGAGCATCAGGATTCCAAGTATTTAACAATAAATCTTTAAATGAAACATGAAAGGGTATTTTCAGGAGGAAAAGTAGAAGTTGAACATCAGTTGAGATAACAGTTTCCTTTTGGGAATATGTAATAGCAATAAAATGTTCGATTTTTCTGACAGTGAAGTTTGTTTTATCAAGAAACTAGCAGTTTAGCCCGGTTTCACTCGAGTAGTTTAAGGAATAATAAGAATAAAAAACATATGATGAATTTACATAGCAAATACTTACATAACGTCCACTTTTACAGATATAGACTTGCAGTTTAGCCCGGTTTCACTCGGGTAGTTTAAGGAATAATAAGAATAAAATACTTATGAATTTACATAGCAAATGCCTACACAACATCCATCGTTGTCATTTCTATGTATATAGATAAGAATGTAGAATGTCTCTATTGGATTAAGGTGGGAGGGGAGGGGCAACATATTTAGATAATATAAAGTGGGGGGATCGATTCTATATTAAAATCAAAACAGACTGATTTCTGACTTTGTGGAGTGATATATATTTTTCTACCCCTAATTTCAGCTTTCTGAAAAATTTCAAGGTGTCGTTAGTGTTCTAAAATTTGGATCTACATCTGAGCGCAACTCCTTTCTCATCTGCTGATTCATTTTACTCCTCAATTCAAAGACATTCCTACTGAACAAATGCTCATAAATATGCATAAACTCTTTACAACCAATTACTACTACGAACATTCTTCAACCCTTGATACTCTTAACTCATTGTTTTTCATTGAACTTTAATTTCATCCAAAATTCACGTTATCCTTTTCATTAATAAATTTCTATTTTAACATAAAAAATGTACATTTTTTATTCTGCCACGATTCTACACTAATTCACACATTTCAACCTTCTGATGAAACCTGATGATTACAAAAATAACCTTCTGATGATAATTCTGGATAAAACTTGTAAGCTTTTGGGAGTTTGGTTAAGTCCAACACAAGGATGACTCAAAGAAACATTAACCATCTCCCTATGGCTTCCATATAATTTTGGAAAAACAGAAATCCTTTTAAAAATATGTGCGTGTATATAATATATATATCTATCTCATCATCACCCATAACACCCAATGGCGTGTAGGGGCAGCATTTTTGCTGTTTCTGTAACAAACTGTTTTTTTTTATAGAGCAGTATTGTTAGGCCTGCACCCAACCCCCAAACCTGCAGGAAGGTGATTTTCTAAGCGTAACTTAGATGTGATACACTGCCAAAAGTAAGGGACGCCCAGTGAGGATTGAACTCACTACTCAATTGTAATGATTCAAGCGAGACAAGTTTTCTAACCATTATACCACTACTAGGTGCCTATATATATATATATATATATATATATATATATATATTTTAATTCAGATACTTTAATCCAAGCGAAAAAAGCAGGAAGGTAAATTCCAAAAACCCGATCCTAATTAATATTAAAAATTTTAATATTAAAGAATGATACAGGAAGAGAGCTCCATGTAATAAAATATTACAGAGCAAATATAAATTAAAAAAGGATTAATTCAATGATGTTGAATGACCCTTTCGATATGAAGATCCCCACGGGGGATAACACATCACCTCAGCATCAGAAAAAAATCCTTTATATATATATATATATATATATATATAGGAAAGAATATTAAAAAGTTTTGAATTTAAAAATGTACTTTTTTTGGACGGTATTTGTTTATTTTTATTATTGTATTTTATATTTCAGACCGCCCTCGGTCCTTCATCAGAAACAAGTGATTTTTAAATTTGAATTAGAAACGTATTTCATGATAGTGTCCGAATATTTTTTTGTGTTTACATCACGTCGTGTGTTTGTTCACAACATGCAGCACGTCCATAGAGAAAGTGTTTGTTTTAGATAAAAATTTCTTGGAATATCTGAAAAAAAATTTTTTAACTATTGAAATATTTGTAAGGATTCAACACACCTAAGTCCCTATTTAACCCGAGCTTGTGTGTATTTAATTTTAAAATCCAGTATTTTTCTTTCTTTCTGCGTGTGTGTGTGTGTGTGTGTAGAACTAAAATTAGAGTCTATTAGTAAACATTTGCAATTTTCTAAAGTATGATCAGGTTGATTAAAATGGGCTGCAATCAGGGAGTATACATTTTTTTGTTGTATATTTAGTTTGTGATTATTGAAGCCAAATCTAAAGTGATTTATATATATATATATATATATATAAATAAATCACTTGATGATGACTTATGTGAATCAAGCTTAGACCCAATATAAATTTTTACTATTTTATACATCAACAACAGCCACATTTGAAAAATGTTATTCACATACCAGGAAAGAAAAAAAAAAGAAAAAAAATAATTAATAATAGCCATAAATCAGATATGTTTTTCAGCACCACTTCTGCTAAAATTTACACCACACACACACACACACATATATATATATATATATATATATATATATATATATATATATATTAGAATGGTTTTTTTTGTAATATTAAATCTGACTGATTTTTATTACTGTTAAATGTTATGTTTGGTGGCTACTTGTATTTGTTGAGTAAGCAGAGTTTATCCATTAAACAGTATATTTATTTATTTTCAGCTACTACTTGCCTGAATGTTTGAGAAAATTTGCTCTCCCCAGCAGTATTTGAACCTTCATGAAAGCATAGAGCTTTTGTTAAGCCCAGCATACTCTAACCAAGTCAATTAGAGGCACAAATTCACCCCTGCCTAAGTCAAATTTCTCTTCATAGATCTTAAATTTTTCAGTTTCAAATCTTGCTAGATAGTGCAATTTTTTCTTTAGTAAGATTTCTAAAGCATTCAGCCTGGTAGATGAAAATACAATATTACTGTTTGAATAAATAAGTGGAGCACCTGCTCAAATATGAGTATACAGGCAAAACAACATTTACAGTGATATGTACATGTATAATACTAGCAGTATAGCCCGGCGTTGCTCGGGTGTAATGAAAGCTTTAAAACTAATCCATGGTCCTGGAGCTCAGACTCTTTGGACGTTGGCACGAAAGACTAAAAAGCAATAGTTGATTCCAGTAAAAGCGAAACCGTAGACTGAAAGAAAAATGAATGGATGTAAGTCAAATTTTGATTACCTGATATCGATATCAAATAAGTTTTTTCGTCGAAAACTGAATTTTGAAGTCTAAATAAGTCCTCTGAGTAAATGGTATCATGGCTGAAACTAAAAACTACAATTATATCTACTTAGAACCAAACCCAAAGAAAAAAACTAAAATAAAAGGGCTGAAAAAATACAGGTAGATAAACAGACACACATGCAAAAACATCTTGCCTTTTATGAATATATATATATAAAATCAATTTTCTGCACTATTTAAGAACTGCAACCTTGAAACTTCTGAATATCGTTTCTTATGTCTTTGCCTATGAGTGTATCAAAATTTGATTAAAATCGGACCACTCCTTCTATAACCCGATTTTTTCGATTACCGATTTTTGATATTTATCGGGTGTACCTTGACACAAAACCTAGCTAAGAACACTCGCAGATGCTTATAGTACAACTGTGTAAATTTTCAAGAAAATCGGTTCAGCCGTTTCAGAGTCTGTAGGTAACGGACACACACACACACACACACACACACACACAAAGTTCCATTTATAAATAAGTTTAGATAGCATTGAATGTAGAAAAACATTTTTAATTGGTTCCTTTATTTGACTAACACTCTCTTCAGAAGAATATGTTGGCATCTTTCTGGATAAACAAAATGAAACAAATTTGCACAGCAAAACCCAAATATAGTTGTCATATAAATAAAATGAAAAAATTTCACATAAGACGCCACCAATGTATTCTTTTGAAGAAGTGTAGGTTGAAAAAGAATCTGTCAAAAAATGAATTTTTGTATATTTAAGACAATATACAAATTTTGTGAAGTTACCATGAGGCTTAGTGCCAAGATTGCTGGTTTTATTTTTTTGTAGAAAGGCATTTTTGGCAAGCAGATTTTTATCATAAAGTGCTCAATATCAAGATAGAGAGTTAATAGAATTAATGTGGAGAAGTTTGTCACTTAACTGAACAGAGTTATGCCAAGTTTGAAGTTTCAAGGCATTATTGTGATGCCATCACTCTTCAGAGGTTTTGTTTTCTCTGCTGATGTTTCCTAATTTTTTTTATTTATATGGAGCATGGTGTAATTTAATATTTTTTTAAGTGAGTGATTCTGTACATGGTTAATTGGTTTTTATAGTGTTGACCTCTTTTTGGTGTAGTTTAATATCTGCAAGTGGTTAATTGCTTTTTGTGTTGTTGACTTATTTAAGTGGATGTCTGCTTAAATGATCTATAGGGAGTTGACCTCTTCTTATTGTGCTAAGCCAAGAAAAATATTGGGAAATAGCAGTAGAAGTAAAACCCTTGACCAGTGAAGATACCACAATAATGCTCTCATGAAACATTGAAATCAGCATTTAAGTGACAAACTTCTCCACACACACACACACACATATATATATATATCCATCCATCCATGTAAAGAGGACCCAAGGTTCTACGATTTTGAGTTCCCTGGCATTTACTTTTTCATAAAAAGTCCTCAATATAATAAGTATTGTAGGGCATAATATAATCATATAATTACGAATTAAAAGTACATTGCGACATGGAAATTTCTATGTTTGGAGATTTCTATCTCGTCATCAAACAATGTTGGATGTTGGTTGTGAAAATGATTGACATTTTATCATTTTCACATCCAACATTGCCTGATGATGAGATGGAAATTTCTATATTTGGAGATTTCTATGTCGCAATGTACTTTTAATTCATAATTATATGATTATTGTGTGTGTGTGTGCATGTATATATATATATATATATATATATATTTATATAATAGCAGTATAGCCCGGCATTGCTTGGGTGTAATGAAAGCTTTAAAATTAATCCATGGTCCTGGAGCTCAGACTGTTTGAACGTTGGCACAAAAGACTAAAAAGCAATAGTTGTTTCCAATTAAAGTGAAACCGTAGACTGAAAGAAAAATGAATGGATGTAAGTCAAATTTTGATTTCATGCTATCGATATCTAATAAGATTTTTTCATCGTAAACTGAATTTTGAAGGCTAAATAAGTCCTCTGAGTAAATAGTATCATGGCTGAGACTAAGAACTACAATTATACCTACTTAGAGCCAAACCCGAAGCAAAAACTAAAATGAAAAGGCTGAAAAATACAGACATACAGGCAGATAAACAGACACACACACAAACCTCTTGCCTTTTATATATATTATTGATTTTCTGCACTATTGTAAGAACTGCAACCTTGAAACTTCTGAATATTGGTTTTTATGTCTTTGTCTATGAGTGTATCAAATTTGATTAAAATCGAACCACTTCGATATTTATCGGGGGTACCTCGACACAAATCCTAGCTAAGAACACTCGCAGATGCTTATAGTACAACTGTAAATTTTCAAGAAAATCAGTTCAGCCATTTCGGAGTCTATAGGTAACAGACACAGACACAAAGTTCTGTTTATAAGTAAGTTTAGATATATATATTTCAAATAAACTCTGAAAACTACATTTGTTGTATGCCCATTTTGCTCTGTAAATAGATAATACTATTTTCATCGAGCCCTTCACCTAGATTATTTTCAGTATTAATATTAATAGAATCTGGTTTTGGGATTTTATCTACAAGCTATTTTTGAATTTATATATATATATATAATGTGTGTGCTAGAAGTTTTTAACTAAGAAGGGACACAAGACTTCTGATGTTTGATATTCTGATCAGATTTTGGGAGTGGATTCCACAGAGAACTTTTCAACACCTCATTATAATATTAATTGAATAAAAAATAGGCATTTTGAATTTTATCGTATGTTTCTGTATTTAATCTATTTATCATGTGCTTACTTTTCTATTTCCTTTCTTCAAGATGGAAGTCCCAAATGATGGTGTCTATGTCCATGGATTATTCATGGATGGATTCCAGTGGGACAACATGAACATGATGGTCACCGATGCTAAAGCAGGAGAAATGAACTCTGTATTACCCATAATGCATATGAAACCAGAAATGGATCTTCAACAAAACATTGAATCATATTGTTGCCCACTTTACAAGACAGCTCTTAGGGCAGGCACATTATCAACCACAGGTAAGATTTTATCATTTAAGATTTAGGCTTTATTTAAAGGAAAGTGACATCTTTTTTTTTCTTTTATGAGCCTTGCCTCATTTAGATGAATGGTTTGGGGCTATAGAGTGAGGACTAGTAAGCTTAACTTTTTTTTTCCCATGATTCTTGAGAATGTGGGTAATTGTAGTCCTTCATAGCATCATTTTGTTTGTAGGATACGGCCTTTGAGATTTTACTCACCTGGATTGACTCAGTAGATTAAAAACTTAATTGGGCAATTAAAGTTTATTGCTTTACTTGATTAAAAATCTTCAAATATAGAAAAAGCAAATCTGATTTCTTTTTACAATCTAAAAGTATGCCATTGGAAATTCACAAGTTACTTAGAATGACCTACAATGACATTATTGAACTCTAGGCTTTTATTATCCTAGTTCAGTGTAAACATTTGTTTAATTAACACTTCCAGAGTAGAGCCAAAACTTGTTGCCCAGATTAAAGACTCTCACAGATTTTTAGAAACTCATTTGAAAAAATACTATCCTATATTTCTTTCCTGCTTAAGAGAAGTAAAAATGAACATTTGAAAGAAAGAAAAAAATATTCATACTTCTTTCAGCCATGCATCAAAAAACAAATTATACAATTTATCTTTTTAGAGAAAAATCATTGAGAAAATCAGATTTATTTTTTATCATGTATGAGATGGAGGTTGTAGTCAAACAAGAAGAAAGAAACTACAAATTCAGGTACCTCCACTCAATTAACCAAAAAAAGAAAACAAAAAGCATATCATGATGTTAAAAGGACTCAAGCTTAATAAAAACAAAGTTTTATCATCAAAATATTCATGCTATTATTAAGAGGAAAAATCAAATTTTGTTATTATTTTAAAAAACATTTTTTAAATCCTTTCTAACATGTTCTAAATTTTAATTAAAATTTCATTTGTTTTCCATCAGTGATTTATGCTGTTTACATAAGGCGACTATTAAGAAAAGGGAGTCAGTCAAGTAAAATGATTTTAGGGCGAGTAAATTTTCCCCTCAGTCTTGACTGTTGGTCGAGTTATTTTTTTAAATATCAAAAGCTGGTAGGATCTAAACAATAATTCTCCTCCTCAATCTCTGTTTGGTTATCCATTTACACAAGCTTGTTAGGTAGGTTACTTGATATTCCCTCCCTGTCTTTTAATATGTGCTGTGAGTGTCAAATTCTCCCAGCCCTTTTTATGATATGTATTAGATTCCCTTCTATTAAAATTTCTTACTGCAGTAAGTTCAGCATTTAATGATTTTGAATATCTTTACTCCTTTACTGTAGCAAAATAATATTATTATTGGAGGTCTACTAAAAGTCTCTAGTAATTTTTATGTTTAAACTGGTAAGAATTGTAGTGAACAAAACTAGTTCTAGATTTTAAAATTCAAATTGTTACAAATAAATAAATTTTTTTCGAATTTACAGACTTTTCTTAACACACACAAAACTCATGAAATTTCACACCTCAATACAAAATGTTTTTCAGCAATTAAAAATATTAGGAAACATCTAAAAACAAAATAGAAAGACCAGAATCACATCCGGGAGTGAATTCCTAAGTGACCTGTTTGGAGCCCTCACAAACGAAATAAAAGGCAGAACAATCTAAACCATTGCCAGAGAGAAATAAGATGAGTGAAATTAACATGTCCCTTGACAAATTTTCTCACTTCCTTCCTTTTTATCATTCATCCTGAGTGATAACATCAAAGACAATCCTACCCAAAAATCAATGTTCATACATACGTTCTTGCCTACGTACACATAAACACCCTCTTGCAAGTTACTACTACGAACTCTTGATATCCTTAACTTTTTAATATAGTTTCTTATTTAACATTAACTTCTACCAATTCATGTTATTCCATTCTATGAATAACTTTCTATTCAAACATACAAAATGTATACTTTTATTTTTCCACAAATTCACCTGCTGATAACCTGATAATTCTGGATAAAACCTGTAAGTTGTAGGAAGTTTGATTATGTTTGACACAAGGCCAATTTAATAAACATTAACCATCTCCCTACTTCTACACTGGTGAACGCCGATGTCAAAAAAAGAACGTGCAATGGAAGAATTACTTCTACAAATAACTATCTAAGACGTGAACTGTGGAATGGAGGTCCGAAAATCGAGCAAGTACAAAAATGGGAAAATATTTTAACAAGATGAAAGATTTGGCACTGAAATCCAAAAGGTACATTGAAATAGCAAAAAAAAAAAATGTCTTCCAAAAACTAAAGACAGTATGAAGATACAAAATTGTTAGAAACAAAGAAAAGTGTGCTCAAGTGCCATGTAATATTTGTCATAGAGTATAGCACAGAAGAAGAGACTTGAGGCAACAGAGAATTGGTTCTACAGAAGGATACTGAGAATGTGATGTCAGTAATTGGGAGGTTTTAATTTTTTTTTTTTTAATTCTAAATTGCTAGAAAAAAAATACATTTACATAAAGATACCATGAGCAATTGTCCCATTTCAAAGGTGTATTGGAAGATAAAATCTTTTCGGTAAGAGGTGTAAGAAATTCAACTATAACCTAGCAAGCAATTATAGATCTGGAATTAATAAAAAAAAAACTCTAGGCCTGTCTTTTGCAAACTTTTTTTTTTTTTTTTATTCTTGTGTGGCCCCAAGCAAGGCATTTTACTGCCACTGTTGTGCATGGGGTTACATAGGAAAAAATGTTATGAGAAAGAGTGACAGGTCACAGAGGGTGTCAGGAAGAGGGTATGAGAAGGATGAGAATACTGATGAGAGTGGGGTGAACGGAGAAAAGAGCATGAGAGAGAGAGAGGAGATGACTATTGACTTTACATTTGAATTCTTGAAGATTGTAGCTGTCGGGAAGGCAAGTAAGTGGAAGGGAGTTTCACAGGTGGGAAATGTGAGAAAAGAAGTTGATGAAGTAGAATTTACAGTTACAATTTAACGATTTCACAGTAAAAGGGTGGGGCCTAGTTGCTAATAGCCATTTCAACAAGTCAAATGATTAAATTCTTGAAAATAGAAAACAATTTAGCTGAAAATTTAAAATTTCATCAAAAACCATGGAAACTAATTTGATGAAGAATCATGTTTTTAATATACATGAATAAATGATTTTCTAAAAATAAAAAATGCTAGAAACTTTTATATCAGCTTAATAATATAAAATTTGAGAAGACGTTAACAAAACTTTTATTATGTAAACGTATGAGGCAAATCATTTTTTTTAAAAGAAAAGGTGACTTTTCTAAGAAAGAAATTAAAATGTTAAAGAAATTTTTTTAAGATTATAAAAAACAGCTGAATACAAAGACTATTAAATTATTGTGCAAATTTATTATTTTTTAAAGTTTGTATCAAAATAAAAGTGTCCATTTCAGTGTGAAGGGCTTGGTTTCTTTCACTCCTGAATTCCACAAACCAAAAACCATTCCTCTGTGGCAGGATTTAGTGTTGACTAAGTTGGTTGGGAAAAATCCTGATTTATACACTTTGCAAATTTTCACCATACAAAAGTTGCAAGTGATCCAGATATATTTTTTTTTTTAAATTATTTCTCATGAATATTTTGTTTTCATCTCTAAGTTTATTGGCTTTGGTATTCTATGCAGAAAATTCAAATCCATTGCACAAAATATACACATAAATTAATATCCATTGTCCACTGCATGTACCCAAAAAGGGGAGATCGTTTTCATACTGATTATTCAAAATCTAGCAATTTCCTCTTTCCCCAAATATGATATGGACTAAAATATGTATTGTCAATCTTTCACTGTTTATTTATGACTTCCTATATATTCAGAGTACAATAAATGTTTGGTTTAACATCAGATGATATTTTGATTGGCCAATGTTCAAAGCATGATGCAACTGTTTATCTTATTTTTATTTTTTTATAATCATATCGCCCCAAAAAATGTATTTTCCTGCCACTGTTTTGCAGGGGGTTACATAGGAGGAAAGTTATGAGAAAGAGTGACTGGTTATAGAGGGTGTCAGAAAAGGGGTAAGAGAAGGATGAGAATGCTGATGAGAGTGGAGTGGATGGAGAAAAGAGCATGAGAGAGAGAGGATGCAGGTTAGTGAGATAGGAGATGACTATTGATTTTACATTTAAATTCTTGGAGATTGTAGCTGTCGGGGAAGCAAGTAAATGGAAGGGAATTCCACAGGCAGGAAGTGCAAGAAAAGAATTACGTTTTACTGGTTCCACAGTAAAAGGGTGGGCCTTATGAGGAAAATCTTCCTGGCTTTACACAGAAGAACTGACCTTCTTAGTAGCAGATTTAGCTATGGATTTTATATAGTTATTCCATTTGAGGTCTGTTGTGAGAGGTAACCTGAGGAGGTGCAGTATCATGGATATTTAATAATTTCAGATTGAAGGTGTCTAACAAAACTATTATATGTTTATTACTGTTGAGCCCTTAGCTGTCAGTGAAGTTGTGAACAAATTTTCGGTGCTCTAGAGTGCCAAAAATTTGTTCACAACTTCACTAACAGCTAAGGGCTCGATGACAATTGACAAATAACCAAATAATTTAAGAATGTTGCTTAAAAGGAATATGAATACGTTGAAAAACTGTTATTGTCTCATTCAATCTGAAATTATTAAAAATTTATTTTTGATTTTAAATAGACAGGATTGGATTTGGTGCTTCTCTGTGTCTGCAGGCCTTCAATATATATATATGTTTTTTTTTCAAATATGAGCCAAAAAAAATAGAAAACAGTAAAAGAGTAAAATATGCAAAGACAGATTGTGAGAGATTCTGAGAAAAAGGAGCATATTAGGAGCACACACACACATACAGAGATGCCGCTAACAAAGTGAGAGAAGAAGAAAGAGGTGCACACACATACATACATCCTGCACTCAAATGTTCATTCACTTTGATTCTACATTTCATAAAAGACCAATGATTTACTGCAAGTGGCATTTGTGTGAGAAAACGATCTTGGTTTTACTTTAACAATGGCTGCATGGATTTTAGGTTATTTCTCTTACCGATTGACATTATTTTGAAGAAAGAATGATTATTGCACTAAACTATTTTTTCTTTTATTTCAGGTCACTCAACCAACTTTGTCATCAGTGTCGAGCTTCCATCCTCAAAATCTCAGGATTACTGGGTGGCCAAAGGAGCTGCTTTGATCTGTCAATTAAGTGAATGAAACTGAAACATTTGAAGTTTGAAAAAAATGTTTGGATAACAAAAATTGTTCTGCATTCTTCATACTAATCCAGTGTTCACACTTCGACACGTGTCTAATCCTCCACGTATGTTATAGTCGTCCCACCTTTTTTTGAATAACGGTGCTTTTTTTTTTTTCCGATTATCCACCTACTGCTGGTGGAAGAATAGATATTGGCTGCATTGTTGAGATAACATCATTTAAAAAAACAAGGGAGAATTTAGCTGTCCAAAATTGCAAAGTTAATAAGTTTTCCAAGTTACAGAAAATGTAAAGTTTAAAGTTTTCCTTGTTTAACAGAATTGAATATTTGCTCATTTTTTCTTAAACAATTATTTCTGCTCTCGTCTATAAGGTATTTTGTTAAAACTAAATCAAATGATTGCACTGATGAAAATCTTGCTATGGTGGGTTGTTTTTACTGTTACAGTAACAAATTAAATAAGGGTACAGAAACTGGTTCAGTTTTACTTCACGATGCAATTAGTTACTTTTTTTTTTTACAATGTTTATATCATTCCTTCCTTAGCTTTTTTTTTTTTAAAAACACAAATCAAACCAGTATTTTTTGAGAGAGCACAAAAGTGTAGCCCATACTTATTAAATTGTGAATTTAACTGTAAATTGTTTGAAGCTTCTAGTTTAAGCATTTCAATGGTATATACCAAATAATAAATCTCATTCCGATGTATTGTAATGTGCGACATTAACAAAGTCTGTAACTAGATTTCTATTTAAGTCTAACAACAACACACCATATCCTCCCTTGTTACTAAGTCAAAAGCTCTATATTATAGAAATTAGAAATGAAGAAAAAATTATTTAAATGTTTGAATTGTTTGCATTTACTTACAAATATCTTTCTAAAGAAATGTTTTCTTCATTTAAAAATTTTTTTTATTCTGCTTGTATTGTTCTTTTCTACTTTTAAATGTTTTCTATGAAGGTATTATATTATTAAGTCATCATGACCGAGGTCATAAGAGTACTGGCTTTCTTTAAACTTGATCATGCTAGATGATGCATTCTCTTCTAGAATCTGTAAACAAGGCCCATTCAGTATTTTTGCATTATAAACCAAAGTAGGCATTGAACAATAAAAAATGGAAGAGTTTCATTTAATCCTCAGGGGTTTTTTTTTTGTGTGTGAACCAAATTTATTTGTAGATGTTTTTGTTTTTAAAGAAAAAAATTGTTTTATGATAATAGAAACTTTAAAGAAATTTACATTAAGGACATTAAATTGATTTTGTTTTATTTTAGATGAAAGTTTGAATTTGTTCAGTTGCCTAATGCATTACCTTATCCATAGGCTAGCCTCCCAGAGAGCAAAATACTATGCTTCCTTGGCCTTAAACTTTTGGCGGACCTCAAATGGAATGACTATATCGAATCCATTGCCAAATCTGCTGCTATGAAAGTCAGTTCTCTGTGCAGGGCCCGGAAGTTTTTCCCACCTGAATCTATTCTGCACATATACAAATCTACCATATGCCCGTGTATTGAATATTGCTGCCATATCTGGTTGGGTGCCCCTGCTGCTCTCCTTGGGCTTCTTGACAAAATACAAAGGAGGATCTGTAACGTGGTTGATACTGACTTGGCAGACCGGCTGCAACCACTCTCTCACTGGCATGATGTGGCTTCCCTGTGCCTCTTCTACAAGTACTTTCATGGCTTCTGCTCTGATGAACTTAGAGCACTGGTGCCGCCTAAGCATGAATTTCCATGAGATACTAGATTAGCAACTAGGTCCCACCCTTTTACAGTTAAACAAATAAGATGTAACCGTAAATTCTACTCCAACAGCTTCTTTTCTCTCACTTCCCACCTCTCCCTTCCACAAGTCTGCTTTCCCAACAACTACAATCTCCAGGTGTTTAAATGTAGGGTCAATAGACACCTATCACTAACTCCCAATTATTCTCAGAACACTCTCCTCTACCCAACCCTCATTCTCGGTATCCTTACCCGCCTATCACCCACCCTCTGTCATTTCCTATATTTAATCATCCTTTCTCCACTCTATGTAGCCCCCTTTGCAGTAGTGGCAGTGACATGCCTTGCTCGGGGTGAAACGCTTATAAAAAAAAAAAAACTGTAGCAGAGTGAGCAAAATAATATTTAAAGATTTCAAAATTGCTCCAATTGCAAATAGAGATTTTAAAATTGGGACATTCATGGTAGAGAACTTAAAAAAAAAAATATTAGTGGCTTGATCGTTGAAGATCATAATGTTGATATTTTATATTTGTTTTTCTTGGGAATAACAGAAGTAATCTATATCAATTAATATGGGATTTAGACAGTACAAATTAATAGCTTTGGAATAAGGCTGGAGAATGGAGTTTGGATTCTATTTGATTTCATTACATTTCCTTATGCATAGAAGCTATGATATCTCTTCTCCCTGACCCACTGTATTGTTTAAATAGAACTACCGTGAAAAACATTACCAGAAAAAAAAAATGCTCTTATAATCCCCTCAACCAAGGGTTTTGGCTTTAAATAATCGACAATATTTTGATAAGCTGTTAAAAACAAAATCAATCAAGTGAAAACAGTAAGTATTATGAAAATGGTTTTGTCATCAGTACCAAGTGGATTGAGAAGTCCAATAGATATTGGAATGTCTCAGAATATCTCAAACTATTTTGGTGATCAAGATAAAGAAAAAATATGAAGTCATTCAGTTTTTAAAATAAATTGAAGAAAATTAATATCAAGTGGAATGAATGCCTTAAATAACAGCATTAAAAACTTTTACAGAATTGCTGAATATGAGAACTTAAACTGATTTGCAAGTGTACCTTCAAGTCAAAAGAGCTCTCCCTATAATGATGTCTTAGATAAAAGTTTGATATTAAGACAAATTTTCTATTCATGTTTTCTTATTAATTTACATTTTAACATTCAGTTCAAATCTTTAAACAGATTTCGTAGTGATTTATATGTAACGAACTACTTATGTTTCACACTTGAATTTTTTTTTTAAATCAGTATCATCCAGAGGAAGGCAGTAAAGCCATTAAAACACGAAGGGGTTAAGTGGGTGTGAAAGAATTCAAAACAAACTTTACTCTTGTTTTTGCTCATTAGTAATCAGGAGGACAGTAGAAAGCAATTGATATTACGTTCAAATCTTTAAAGTTGGCTGGAAAGAATGGAGCCGAAAGAAGTTTTATAAACGAGAAAAGAAACTTTGATTACAAAGAATTTATGATTACATCTAGCCAGAACTGTAAATTGACAAGACCTTGATGCTAGTTTAGTCAATCAATCAGTTAATTGCCATATATGGTTCATGCTTGGGCAATCATGTCTCGAAAGAGACATGACTGACTATGCAGAAGTTTTTCCTGCAAGAGGTTGCCATTACTTTTTGGGGTAGACTGGGTTCTATAATCTTGGTTTGCAACCAATTTGTCCTGCTATTCAACCCATAGGTGGAGGTAGAAGAGGCTGTTTGCACATATGTGGTTGCAACAAATTCGACTGAAATTTTAACTTGGCTCTCTGATCCATGTTCCATGTCGATATCCACTGCACCACAATGTACAGCTGACAGATTAGGGGAAGAAAAACTGCAAGGACTTCATTTCCTTAAATGCGTTGTCTTCCAGAATTTTTGGACAATTTTATTTGGGACAAAATAAATTCTTAGTAGTGTTTCTGCTTTATATAAATATAAGTAATAAAATTTCTTCATACATGTAGCTTTAAAAACAAAAAAAGAAAAACTGTGTTTAATTAATCATAAAATATACACACAGAGGGGTGCAAAATAGGTACACTAATAATGGAAACATAAGCAGAAAACATTGTATTAATTATGCAAATATATCAATGACTCAAATATCAGAACTACTTGACCTCCTTCATTCACTCCTCTTTACCTGCAAAACATTAATGAGTAAAAATTATATTTAATTTGTTTGAACATTATTTTAATAGATACCATTAATGAGTAAAAATTATATTTAATTTGTTTGAACATTCTCTCTCACACTTCCCGCCTGTGGAACTCGCTCTCATATTCTTGCTTTCCTGACGGCTACAACCTCCAGAAATTTAAATGCAAAGTCAATACTCATCTACTAACCACTGGACTCTAGCTCTCTCCCCACCCCTGTATAACCTTCCCCTTTTCTCCACCTATGTATCCGTCATCGCACCTGCATTCTCAGCTTTCTATTGCTCCTTTCTAACTAGTTTGTACTCCTCACTTTTCTAATTAATCTTTTTACAGTTATGCAGCCCCTGCACATCAGTGGCATTTCCGCCTTGCTCGGGGTGAAATGATTAAAAAAAAAAAAAAGATACTCAAATATGAGTCGATCTGTTTTTAATTAAGCAATATATAACCCTACCGCCCTGAATGTCGTGATTTTCTAAGCTCAGCTTAGATGTGGCACAAGACTGAAAGTAGGGACACCCAATTACTCAATTGTAATGATTTTAGCAAGAAAATCCTGCAAACCATTACACCACCTCAAGGTGCCCATACCACCCTGAATGTTTTAAAAAGAAAAACAACGAAGGAAAACCATCATCTGTGTTTATAAGGCTTGATTCAGCTTTGATTTCAGACAAAATAAATTAAATATGTAGGGTGTTAATTTATTTTGTTAATCTCTGGAACTTTCCATAACAAATTTATTATAACAAAAATTAAATGATTTTAATGAATTAAATAAATTCTAGTATTAAATCAATCCTAGAACTACTCTTAATTCTTAATATTTACTTTTGCACCACCTAAAATATATTCCCCAAAATGTTTTCAGAATTTTGATGGATATGTTACATAGTAATCAGGTACCAAAAATAGAGATGAAGAGAGTGGGGGGGAATTCCTTCAGTTCAAAATATTTTATGACTTGAACTTTTTTCACAACTAAATTATTGCATGATTTATGGATTATCTAAAAAAACCCATGTCCGCCTGTAAATCCAGCATATCTCCATGAACCGTACATTAGATATCAAAGAGTCACATGTGGCGTATGAGCTGTGGTTTAACACACCTCATGGATAATAGGATCTTAATTAGGTTGGGTTGGTTCATTTTCTGACATATTGGGTTGAGTTATTTAATATTGAAATTAGTCTTTTTTTTCGTAATTTTTTTATTCGAGTCTAAGAATTTATTTGATTCATGTGATAGATAAATATTGGCTGTTTATATATTGAGTCTGTAAGCATTTACTTGGTAGGCGGCTTCTTTGATGAGATCTTATCTCTCTGCAGGAGATGCTGTCGACAGGGAGGACTCTAATTAGAAAGATATAGTTACAACGAATGAAACTGTTCAGACCTTTCATTTCATACAAAATATGACGAAAAGAAATATTTTAAGATTCTTTAATATACTATTTTCATGGTAAAAGTTCTGATGAGCGATCTATTTTATAGTTATTAGTTCAGATAGAGCTAGCCAATACTATGCACAGAGTCAATCACCTTCATTTCTGCCATATTTTCACTTTAAGGAGGAAGTTCCTTCCACCCAAGATGGAAAAGACTCATGTGTGAATGCGTCTCTAAATACTACAATCTTAATCTCAAATCATGGTTTAATTCTTATACATTCATATCTCTCACCTAATTCAATAAACTTCAACTTTGATTTAAATGAACTTAAAAAATGCTTGTAAAATTTGAAAAAAAAATGCATACAAAGATTCAAATTTGACTAGATGTATCTTTTCTTGAGATATATATATATATATATATAGCCAAGAAATGCTAGAATTTTCGGACCAAAGCAAAAGCAAAAAAGCTAGTAAGAATAGATCAAGAAAAATTATATGGTTCAACCCTCCCTACAATAATGAAGTTAAATCCAAAATAGGGAAAATGTTTTTTAGGTTAATAGATAAACATTTCAATTCAAATAATAGACTTAAACAAATATTCAACAGGAATACTATTAAATTGAGCTATTCCTGTTTACCCAATATCGGTAAAATCATTAACAATACCAACAAAAGTAAATTAAAAGATAAGACTGCGACCCCTAGTAAAAATAACGTTAATAAACATAAGTGTAATTGTAGAACTAAAAAGGACTGCCCAATTAGAGGTAATTGCAATCAGACAAGCGTAGTTTATAAGGTTAAAGTTTATGTTAACGAAAATGACAAAAGCCCCAAGACATACATAGGATCCACACATGATAGTTTTAAAAGTAGGTTTTATAACCATAAAACTTCTTTCAAAAACGAGAAATATAAGCATAGCACTGCATTATCTACCTATGTATGGGAAATAAAAGCCAAAATTAAAAAGGATCCCATTCTGAAATGGGAAATAATAAAAAAGTGCCCTAGCGATAATAAAAACAATAAATTTTGTAGGGTATGTGACGAGGAGAAGCTAGCAATAGCTAAATTTGAACCTACCAACAAACTCATTAACGCTAGAACAGAAATACTAAATAAGTGTAGAATGCACAAAATGAAGTTTCTTGCGTAGACTATCGGTGTTACTGTAAACCCCGCCCCCAATATTTTTTTTTTTTTTTTTCCCTTTCAACCCCTTCCCCCAAATGGGTTAGTCTTAATAGAGGTCTATTTATTTGATTAGTCCTTGGTCTGCCTTTGCCCTGACGAGCCGTTGTGCGAAACCGCGGTAGGTCTTGGCGATCTTGCGATTTTTTTCGTATATATATATATAAATAAAACAAACTATTATTGCTACTATTTCTCTTGTATTTTTTCATGATTATATAATTGAATTGTAAGACAGCCTCTGTACTCTGAAAAAGAGTTGTTCTGTTGAAATGAAGAAACATTTAGATTATTATTTTTATTATTACCTTAAGGTTTTTAAATATTAATTTCTTTATTATTGGTACTAATAATAACATAAGTTTTATGTAATAATATAATAATAATATTATTGCGATTAAAATTAATAGAAAAATGAATTGTCAGTTTTTCTTATCAAAAATTCAACCCCTAATTTTTAATGTCATGCATCTTAAAATAGACAACTAAAAATCCAAGTCAAGATTTACTGTTTTTGTAGATCTAGGCTAAGGCCTTCTTTTCATCTAGATATAATATAGGCGCTAATATTTAACACTATTCAGTTAATCTCCTTTCTTCTTTTTACTTGACTTTATTCTAGATAATTTTGTTTGTAATTATTGTATGAATTTGGTCTGAGGAGCAGTCTATAAGAAAGCTGCAAAATATATTACCAATGGATTTAAAAAAAACATCCAACTTATGTTCTTTATTATAATACTCTGTTAAAATTTAACATTGAGTTCTCATTGGATTTAATCTCTTGTGGGATTTAACTTACCAAGTGCTCATATATATATATATGTGCACCAAAACTGAAAAAATTCAGTTTGCCCTGTTTAATCCATTCATTGGGGTTAGAAATTAATTCACGAATTTCCTTCCCTAAGTTTATTTGTGTGAAAGTGAATGTAACAGTTTGAGGATTTCTCATTCCATTCTGTTTTTTAATATGGCCATAACATAGGTTCTCATATGATTACTAAAGTTAAGCAACATTGAGCTTAGTCAGTACCTATATGGGTGACTGCTTGAGAATACCAAGTGCTGTAACCTTATCTAAATATGAAAATTATTATTTGTGATACTTATATATATATATATATATACACACTAATCATTCACCCTCTTGAGGAAAATTATTCCAAAATCTTAAAATTAGACAAGTTCAATATTCTTCAAATTTGTCAGAAATTAATTAAGATGTTTCATTGGAAAAGATCAGAGGAACGGTTCTTGGAATGTCTGAATAATCCTTTAATTTTGCACATCCATAAGTTATGCATGATTAGGCAATGTGGTGCAGCGGATATTGGCTCGGAATGAGAAATCGAAAAGCTGAGTTTGAATTCCAATTGAATTTATTACATTTACTTACAAATATCTTTGGGGAAAGGCATTAACCCCTCCAGCTATGGATTAAATAACAGGACATATTTATAGATTTATAGCCTTGGTTAACAGCCAGTCTACTGCAGAAAGTAATGGCAACCTACTACGAGAAAATCATCTGCTTAGTCTTTCAAGATATGATCACCAAGCATGTATTACATATGACATCGAAATGACTGACGGATGCATTAACATGTGACTGCACCTCACAAAAAAAAAAAAAAAAGAAAAAGAAAAAAAGAAAGGAAAAAGAAGTCCAAGATAACTGATGTCTTATACAGTGTGCGGCAGAAATACCCACCATGTAATGGTGTGTACATTTTACCATTGGTTGGTATTTCTGCTACACTATGTATGAACTCGAGAATCGTAACTAACACCATGCTACTAAAAACAGTAATAGTTATGATTGCTTGCTTTCTTTTTTTTTTTTTTAATATCAAATGTTTACCAATCTATATATAAATGTATATTTTCTGTTTGAAATGTTTTTCAATAAATAAAAAAAAATTATATATCTACTGTCGTTCGTGTTATTTTAAAGAATCAAAATCGGAAGGATTTTTGTAGTTTCTTCGGATAGCAACACTTGTTTAAGTCACAAGCCATCGTGACCAAGGTTGTGAGAGTACTAACCTTCTTCAAGCTGTTGAGCCCTACAGATAATGCGTTGTTCTCTTCTAGATTTGGTCACTGTGCCCTCATTTATTTTTTTACTTGCCAAATTACATTTTGTTAGTAAAACTACTTTAAAAAAAGAACAAAAATAAACACATGTCGCTAAGCATTATCACAGCTCAAAACACACACACACACACCATTATTTTCCTTCAACATTTGAGCTTATTTTCATTTTGAAAGTTTAGTTACTGTACGATGATCTAAGTTAAGCAACATTGGATAACAGACTTTTGCAAATTATTTCGTAACTTCTAATGTGAAATTTTCGTCTCAATAAGTTCAATCGTCTTGGCTGTACTGTCACAGGAGTTAACCATATAAATCTAATGAGAATTTATATGGTTGACGTGGAGCTATGGATTCTCCTAATTTTAGATGGGAGAAGTTACTCAGCCCAGAGGATTCCAAACATACTGCAACACTATCATTCTTTGAAAGCGGTTGGGTTGGTTTAATACCATTGCCAGCATTGCAATGGGGTATGTGCATGGCGCTCCCCACATTAAACGACCTTGTGGGGAGATCGGATAAATGCATCTGACTACGCAAAGAATAAATAACGGGAACTTAATTTGAATATGTCTGTGTTATACACCATTAATAATATATATCCAAATGAATAAGGAACAAAGAAAGTAATTGCAACGTTCAAAACATTAATTTAAAACAGTGCTCAATATAAAAATAGAGCAATGAATATTTATTATTATACTTTAGAACATGATCAAACTACAACAAAATTGTACATTGTTTCGACATTGAAAGAACAATGTTAAATCAGGTAGTTAATAATCTACCTGTTTTTTACTTATATATATATATATATATATATATAAATTATGAATTAAAAGTACATTGCCTGATGATGAGATTTTATCCCAATGTTGGTTGTAAAAATGATTTACATTTAAATACAAAAAACAAAACATCTGTTTGCTATTTATGTATGTGGGAAGATATAAAACTTGTGTCTTCCTTTTAACCAATCAGAATAAAGATTCATTTTTAAATTTGGCCAGTAGTTTCTAGGGAATCCATACTTACATTTTTATTTTATTTTCTCCTTAATGGTCAAAGTGTCAACCTACTAACCTAATTTTTTTTTTTTTTTTTATTGCTTCTCACTATATTGTATGACCTTTGATGTATCTATTCTAGTTCCAATAATGTCCTTTCTGCTTTCTCCATATCTTGACCTCTTTTCATAGAAAACAGGAAAGAGATGAAGAAAGAAAAGAACTTTTTATATTTTTGTTCAAGCTTCAAGGGGCTTTTGAGTAAAATTACTCTTTTTATCAGTAGGTACTTAATCATAAATTAAAAGTTTTGAAAAAATTAGAATTTTATTTTAATTTACTTCCTGCTATCATTATCCCATCTTTCTAATATCTATTTATTTATTTTAAAAGATTTTATATAGCAATTTACTTTATTATATTAATTCCATAAAGTTATATATATATTTTAAAATAACTTTAAACGGATTTAGCAATGGATTCGATATAGTCATTCCATTTGAGGTCCGCTGAAAGTGTGAGACCAAGGAGGCGTAGTGTTTTACTCTCTGGGAGGCAAGCCTGGTCCATGCTAATGGGAGGTAGGTGAGATTGTCGATGATGGTTAATTGAGAGTAGCTTCATTTTAGAAGCATTAAAATTTACTAGCCATTTCTTACCCCAGTCCAATATGGATTGGAGGTCTTTTTCAATCTCGGCTGCGAGGTTAGCTTTGACGCTTACACCAGATTTTTGTAGGAGGCGAGAGTAAACTGTGGTGTCATCGGCGTACAAACCTATTTGGGCTCTTATGGAATCAGGGAGATCATTAATGTAAATTAATGTATCTATTTTAGTTTCAAAAATGTCCTTTCTGCTTTCTCCATATCTTGACTTCTTCTCATAGAAAACAGGAAAGAGATGAAGAAAGAAAGAACATTTTATATTTTTTGTTTAAACTTAAAGAGTGTTTTGAGTAAATTTACTCTTCTTCTCAGTTTGTATTTAATTTTAATTTATGCAAAACCGTTAAGCTATAAATAACATTTTTATTTTTTATTCTAATTTACTTCCTGCTATCATTATCCCATCTTCCTAATATCTATTTATTTATTATAAAAGATTTTATATAGCAATTTACTTATTTTGTTATCACGTCAATTATTATTTTTCTTAAGTGATTTATTGGGTATATGTTTGTTAATAAAAAGTTGTTTTTTTATCCATATCTCAAAACATAGAAATTTCTGTGTTGCAATGTACTTTTAATTCATAATTATATTATTATATTATGCTCTGCAATATTTTATTGAGCACTGTTTATAAAAAATAAATGCCAGGGAACTCAAAATCGTAAAATCTTGGGTCCTCTTTACCTGGAATTATATATTAGTCAAGAACAGGTAGGAAAAGTGTCTTCAATCTAACATGTTTCACTTAATTAAGCTTCTTCAGAGATTTGTTAATAAAACAATGACTTGATCTTTTTTTAAATTAAGGAAAAAAACAGTGTGTTGATTGAGATTTGATTTCATTAGTCGAATATGTGTCACGTATTAAAGCAAATGCCTAGATTTTTAAAATAAAGTGTCTACAATGCAGAAATGTATATGTTGCGGAGACATCACAAATTCAAAAAAACGTGAATCTACAAACACAATAGAGACTTACATTCAGACAAACGTTTCAACTTTCTTGTATTACATCAGACAAAATTTTGATTTATCTAATGCTAGTTTATTAATAAAAAAAAAAGTGAGGGATCAGTTTATATATTGATTGTAATGTAGAATTGATCCCTCACTTGATATCCACATAATAGTATAGAAATTTTTTTTTTATAATCATATCACCCCAAGCAAAGCATTTTACTGCCACTGTTATACAGAGGGTTACATAAGAGGAAAGTTATGAGAAAGAGTGTCAGGAAGTAGGTAAGAGAAGGATAAGAATACTGATGAGAGTTGAGTGGATGAGGAAAGGAGCATGAGAGAGAGGATGCAGGTTAGTGAGATAGGAGATGACTATTGACTTTACATTTAAATTCTTGGAGATTACAGCTGTCGGGAAAGCAAGTAAATGGAAGGGAATTCCACAGGCGGGAAGTGTGAAAAAAGAAGCTGCTGGAGTAGAATTCGTGTTTACAATTTATTGGTTTCACAGTAAAAGGGTGGGACCTACTTGCTAATCTTATGGCTCGAGTAAATTTCTATATAGGGGGCACCAGTGAACTAAGTTCATTGGAGCAGAAGTATTCTTCCTAATAATTTATAACATTATAATATTGTTTTCTCTGCATGCTCTACATTCTTTATTAAATTAATATATTTTATTTCATAATAATCTACACTATAATTATGTTTTCCTTCCTATTATGTTTTTATTTTTATATATTTTAATAAAATGTCTAAGATATTACTTATAAATTAGTTAATTCGCTGTGATTTCCAATAATACATGTATATATAAGTATGTGTGAGTATTTATATATATATATATATATATATATATATATATATGTATTGTTTATGTATGCTTTTGTAATGTTCTTAATCATATTCAGTTTTCTCTAAATTAATAATTATAACGCCTATAAATTTCAATAAGTTTTGAACCGCTAAAATTTTATTTTACCCAATACTTAAATATTGGTATAATTTAGTGTTTCAGAATGTTACTTACATTGCTTAATTATGACATAATATAGAACTTTAACATAACTACAATTGCAATATATATATATATATATATATATATATATATATATATATAAACTTATTTATGAATGGAACTTTGTGTGTGTATCCATTACCTATAGACACCGAAACGGCTGAACTGATTTTCTTGAAAATTTACACAGTTGTACTATAAGCGCCTGCGAGTGTTCTTAGCTAGGTTTTGTGTCGAGGTACCCCCGGATAAATATGGGTAATCGAAAAAAAATTGACTTATAGAAGGAATGGTCCGATTTTAGTCAAATTTGATACACTCTTAGACAAAGACATAAGAAATGATATTCAGAAGTTTCAAGGTTGCAGTTCTTACAATAGTGCAGAAAATTTGATATCAATACTAGGATATGAAAATTTGACTTACATCCATTTATTTTTCTTTCAGTCTACGGTTTCGCTTTAACTGAAACAACTATTGCTTTTTAGTCTTTTGTGCCAATGTCCAAAGAGTCTGAGCTCCAGGACCATGGATTAGTTTTAAAGCTTTAATTACACTCGAGCAATGCTGGGCTATACTGCTAGTATATATATATATATATATATTCATTTTTAAACGAGTTATTTTGCTACCCAGTTTTCTACCATGAGTGGTGTCTTCAGGCAATTTTTAATAACTAATTTTACCGTTTTTCTTTTTAAGAATGCTCTTGTAATGGTGTTTTATTTGAATGTTCATGTGGCAGGGAATTTATGAACGCACAATTTTTAAATTAAAACGGATTATGGTGTTTTCATCCATCATTGTATGAACCTATGAGGTATTAAGTGGATGTATTCAGTCATAATTTTTGTTCATTCATTTTTTCATCTTTATTTGGGAATATCATAATTTCTAATTTTTCTTGGCCTAGTCTATATTTTTTTTTCCATCGTTGTAAGGCTTGGCTGTTTTTACAATGCTTCACGTTATGTCTGGGTCTTTTCTATATTTTGATTTTAATTTCCACACGTGGCTAGCCAATTTTGTATTGTTTTTAAACTTTTCTATTTTAAATGTAGATCTGTGACTAAACCACCTGGTCTTAAAGGTGTCTTTGGTTGAGCCCAAATATATTTTGTTTTGGCCATTTGGGTTATATACCTTTGACTTGTAAATTATTTTTGTGTTGCAGAGACCTTGAAGTGGACATTTATTTTTGTCCCTGCAGTTGCATTCTTTGTGATCAAATAAAACACCATTACAAGAGCATTCTTAAAAAGGTAAAATCAGTTATTAAAAATCGCCTGAAGACACCATTCATGGTAGATATCTGGGAAGCGAAATAACTCGTTTAAAAATGGAAAATATTCAAAAGTTCTACAATATAATTGTATTGAACACTTTTTAATATTTAGAAATATTTGTAGTAATACCGACCGAGCAAAAGCGATGGACTGGATGTTTGCACTCTAACGACCAAAAAGCAAATGACCAAAATTCGTCGGTGTGCATCTGGCTTCGTGCAGATGTTCCGATTGAAAACTAAAAATTAATTAAATATTAAATTTCCAGTTTGCGAGCCTACGCGAATTTTATTTATCGGCGAATGGCAAGCTCAGAATCAAATACAAGTGAATTCCCAAATGATCTGCTGTGATCCGAAAAGTCGAAATGAAAAGCCGATACAGAAAGCATCGCCAGACAGACAGATCGACCCAGATAGACTATTTGAGAGACGAGAGTAATTAGTATCTCCCTTGACCAAGTCAAGCGGCTTACTATGCACATTGCCCTTACCTCTCTTTTCCTTCTTCGCTGTCTCAAAACGACTTACTGACCTAAGGAGCAGATACATCAAAGACATTCCTTACTTACAATGCTCCCACATACCTAAACATTAATTTTCTTTTCAGCATTTTATTGCCATGGATATTTAACGTCCGTTGGACCCATATTTAAAGGATTACTTTAATTGTAAAAACCTTAATTAATATGTGTATATATAAAATGTTATTTTTCAACTCAATTTGCTTTTCTTGAATTATGTTTTTATGACTTATAGCGGACTACCTACAACGAGGCCAAATTCCGTTAATCTTCAAAAATATATTACTACCCTTCAAAAGAACGTATCCCCATTATATATTTACTACATTATTTAATCATGATATTGTAATATATTTATTTATATAGATACTAGCAGAATAGCCCGGCATTGCTTGAGTGTAATAAAAGCTGTGTATCCGTTACCTATAGACTCCGAAATGGCTGAACCGATTTTCTTGAAAATTTACACAGTTGTACTATAAGCGTCTGCGAGTGTTCTTAGCTAGGTTTTGTGTCGAGTTACCCCTGATAAATATCGAAAATCGAAAAAATTGAGTTATAGAAGGAGTGGTCCGATTTTAATCAAATTTGATACACTCATAGACAAAGACACAAGAAACGATATTCAGAAGTTTCAAGGTTGCAGTTCTTACAATAGCGCAGAAAATCGATAATATATATATATATATATATATATATATATATATATATATATTGTGTGTATTTTGGCAGCATTTTTTCATTAATACAGGTTTCATTGAATAATAGAGACAAGTTCTGTCTATTTATTTTGTGTAAGATCCGTTAATTGTTGATTTTTTTATCAGGTCTGAGATTGCGATTTCTTGTCGTCTTTCCATGACAACACTATCAAGCTAATCAGATCATACGAACGGATCTTACACAAAATAAATAGACAGACCTTGTCTATATTATTCAATGAAACCTATATATATATATATATATATATATATATATATATATATATATATAGATAAGGTTTTTTTGTGTGTGTGTGTGTCTGTTTATCTGTCTGTATGTCCTTTATACAAATCCACAATTTTTATCCTATTCTCACCAAACTTCACACAAATATTCTTTACGTTGAGTCTCAGCTCCAGGACCATGGATTAGTGTTAAAGCTTTCCTTACACCCGAGTAACGCCGGGCTATACTTCTAGTGTGTGTGTGTGTGTGTGTATATATATATATATATAATTATTATTATTTCTGTGACTTCCGACATCACTCGCTCTAAAATAGCCATGCATATTGGATTAGATAGACTAAACTATCGCCCGGTTCACACTCCACCCACATCTATTGAACAGGTGAAGAGGCTCATTCCTTGTTTCCTGTTTAGGATGTGGTTTCCGGTTTTCTCTTTTTCTCCTTTCCAATATTTTCACTCTTTTTTTCATTTTATTTTATTTTTTTCAATTGGAGTAGATAGACTAAACTATCGCCCGGTTCACACTCCACCCACATCTATTGAACAGGTGAAGAGGCTCATCCCTTGTTTCCTGTTTAGAATGTGGTTTCCGGTTTTTCCCTTTTTTTTTTTTTTTTTTTTTTTAATCATTTCACCCCGAGCAAGGCAGAAACGCCACTGATGTGCAGGGGGTTACATAAATGTAAAGAGATTAATTACAAAAGAGTGAGGAGTACAAGCTAGTTAGAAAGGAACAATAGAAAGCTGAGAAAGCAGGTGCAATGACAGGTACATGGGCGGAGAGAAAGGGAAGGTTATACAGGGGAGGGGAGAGAGCTAGAGTCCAGTGGTTAGTAGGTGAGTATTAACTTTGCTTTTAAATTTCTGGAGGTCGTAGCCGTCAGGAAAGCAAGAATACGGGAGTGAGTTCCACAGGCGGGAAGTGCGAGAGAGGAAGCTGCAGGAGTAGAATTGTCGTCTGCGTTTGGCTAACCTGACTGTGAATGGGTGGGACCCAGTTGCCAGTCTGGTTGAACGGGTAAACACCTGTTGAGGAGGCATCAATGACTTAAGCTCATCCGAGCAGAAGCCATGAAAGTATTTATAGAAGAGACAGAGGGAGGCCACATTTCGACGATGGGAAAGTGGCTGCAGACGAGTCGCCAGATCAGTACCTATCACATTACAGACTCTCCTTTGGAGCTTGTCAAGAACACTGAGGAGAACGGCAGGGGCACCTGACCATAAATGGCAGCAGTACTCCATGCACGGACGGATGGTTGACTTGTATATATGCAGGATGGATTCAGGTGGAAAAAAACATCCTGGATCGACATAGTGACCCAATCTTCTTAGCAGTAGATTTTGCTATGGATTCAATATAGTGCTTCCATTTGAGGTCAGAGGACAGGGTAAGTCCGAGGAGGCGTAGTGTATTACTCTCCGGGAGAATCATCTGGTCCATGCTTATGGGAGGCAGAAGAGGTTGCCTGTAATGGTTGACAGACAACAGCTTGGTCTTAGATGAATTGAAGTTGACAAGCCACTTCTTGCCCCAGTTCACCACAGAGTGTAGATCCCGCTCAAGGTCAGCAGCGAGATTATGTCTGTCCGCCACGACAGGTTTCTTACTGGAGCGGGAGTATATTGTAGTGTCATCTGCGTAGATGCCTACTTGGGACTTGATCTCATCTGGGAGGTCGTTGATGAAAATAAGGAAGAGCGTTGGGCCCAGGATAGAGCCTTGTGGGACACCAGCATTCGTGCTGTAGGACGAAGAGGCACGCCCATTCAGAACGACCTTCATTTTGCGGTTATTTAAGAAAGATTGGATTAGGTCAAGCAGGCGACCGGTAATACCATAACCGCGTAGTTTGCATAGGAGGCCAGGGTGCCAGACCCTGTCGAAAGCCTTGGAGATGTCCAGAGCAACCGCGCGAGCCTCGTCAGACTCATCAAGGGCCTGTAGCATGTACTCCGTTACAGTAGTTAGCAGGTCGGCTGTGGACCTGTCAAATCGGAATCCATATTGCCTGTCGGAGAACAGTTTGTGGGCGGTGAGATGATGAACTATTTCAGCATTTATTATAGCCTCGAACATTTTCCCGAATATTGGTAGAAGACTGATAGGGCGATAGTTGGATGGGTCCGAGGGTTCACCACAGTTCTTAAAGACAGGAACGACTGAGGAGAATTTCCAGCATGCAGGAAAGCAGGAAGCAGAAAGGCAGTAGTTAAACAGTTTAGAGAGGACAGGGGAAAGTTCAGGGGCACACCTCTTAAGGACTATCACCGGGATTCCATCGTCACCACACGCCTTATGGGGGTCGAGTTTTGAAATTACTCTGGATACTATTGTCGGGGTAATATATACGTCATGCAGTTTGGCCTCAGTTCTAATAGGGAAGTCGGGTGGGTGCACTCCGGACGAGTCGAGTGTGGAGTTGGATGAGAATCTGCGGGCAAAGCACTCAGCTTTCTCCGCAGATGACGTGAGAACATCAAATCCATGGATTAAAGGAGGTATTGAGGATTTCCTATTGTTGAGCACTCGTTTACAAATCCTCCAATAGTCCTTGGAGCCGAATTTGCGGTCAGCTATGTGCTGTCGCATTCTCTCGGCAAACAACTGTTTGGCGTCATTTAGGGTTCTCTTGCACTCACTGCGAGCGGATGTGAACAGGCGCCTATTGTGATCAGTTGGCTGTCTCCGGAATAGACGGAAGTAATGGTTCCTGTGGGCAATGGCGGCTGAGCAGGCCGGAGAGAACCACGGAGAGGAATGAGGTTTTAAGCAATACTTCCTGGTGGGTATGAAGGCATCAATGCCAGCTTTCACCCATGACGAGACCTCAGAGGCACAGTCATCAACTGATAGGTCAAACACTTTTCCCCAAGGGACGTCGCAGAGGAAATCGCGAAAGGCATCCCAGTCAGCTTTTTGGTAGAGGTAGGAGGTTCTATAAGTAGGGGGATCCTGGGGGGAGTGAGATTGGAAAGAAATACTGAGGGAGACTACAGCGTGGTCGGAGTTGCCGAGAGGGCAAAGCTGCGAGACTTGACAGGCATCGGGCGCAGAGGTGAAACATATCTAGCAGCGAGGAATGACCCGAGGGTGTGCTTGGGAAGCGAGTGGGGAAGTCCACCACTTGCGTAAGGGATTGGGAAATAGCAAAGTTCATGGCGTGAATGCCCGCCGAATCAGTAACCGCGTTTTCAAGCCACTCAGAGTGATGGGCATTGAGGTCTCCAAATACAAATATGTGGGCAAATGGGTGATAGGAAATAGCCCTATCTATGTCGTCGGCAATGCTATCTAGTAGGGAGCAGTCAGGAGAGGAGGGAGAACGGTAAAGGAAGAATAGGTAGCTAACCGAACTGAGGAGAGACAAGCGGAGACATATGTATTGGTGGTCAGTAGATTCGAGTGAAGTCACCCTAGTTATGGGGAGGTGTTCACTGACATAAACACCCAGCCCATGCATGTGGACAGTAGAATCCTTCCTTAAAAGGGGAAGATAACCAGGGATGAAGAGGTCAGACGAGGGAATAGCTGAGTTGAGGTTAGTTTCGCAGAGCGCGAGGATGTCAGGGGACTTTTCATGCAGGAACGCTTCTACACTAGCAAAGTTAGTACGAATGCCTCGGATATTAGTGAAGGAGAGGTTAATGGGCTTAGGTGGTTTGGATTTAACTGGTTTAGGGTCATTTCTGTTTTGTTTTGTCATGTTTATTGTTTATAGAAAGGGACCTATGGTAGAGGATACAGGCGGTCATTACCCACAATCTGTGCTGGGAGGGAGACTGGCTAGGGCTGCAACAAGGTGTGGCCTCGGGGTTGCCCACCGAAAGCGCTTGCAGGGACACCTATCCATGCGCGACATGGCACTACAAGAACCCCGATATTATACAACTGTTGATCAGAGCAGCCGCTCTTGACGCTACGCAAGAGTTAGGGCTCCTAACTACCAGTCGGAAGCAGCAACCAGGAAACTGCCAACCCGGTACCCTCACAGTGATGAGCCATTGCCACCAACCGGCCAGATCGCAGGAAACTCACGGAAGCACCAGTACCAAGGTCTGAAGAGAGAGAAGTGAAAACCGGAAACCACATCCTAAACAGGAAACAAGGAACGGGCCTCTACTCCAGTTCAATAGACGTGGGAGGAGTATAGACCGGGCGATAGTGTGACCTATCTACTCCTATTAAAAAAAAACAAAAAAAAAAACAAAAAAAAAAAACAAAAAAAAAAAAACAAACTTACAAAAGTGGAGTTAACTAAGTTTTAACTTAGTTAAAATGAACTCCAAAAAAGGGGGGAAAAAAAAACAACAAAAAAAAACAAAAAACAAAACACAGATATATATATATATAAAAAACAAAAAAAACAAACGAAAAATACCTCACAGTTTAACACAGGAAATTTGAATTAAAGATTCATTCTTCAATTCTTGCTTTTCCCAAAAATCAACAGCGAGTCAGCCTGCTAGGTAAATTCCCATTCAAAGAACACATGGCATGGAGCTGTAATGGCTGCTGATAACTTGGCCAAAGTAGCTTCGCATAACAGAATAAATATAAATTTCAAACTTTTTTTTTTCCTCCCAAATGAAGCATGAACTCCAAAAAAGGGGGGAAAAAAAACAACAAAAAAAAAACAAAACAAAACAGATATATATATATATAAAAAAACAAAAAACAAACGAAAAATACCTCACAGTTTAACACAGGAAATTTGAATTAAAGATTCATTCTTCAATTCTTGCTTTTCCCAAAAATCAACAGCGAGTCAGCCTGCTAGGTAAATTCCCATTCAAAGAACAACACGTGGCATGGAGCTGTAATGGCTGCTGATAACTTGGCCAAAGTAGCTTCGCATAACAGAATAAATATAAATTTCAAACTTTTTTTTTTCCTCCCAAATGAAGCATGAACTCCAAAAAAGGGGGGGGAAAAAACAACAACAAAAAAACAAAAAAACAAAACACAGATATATGGCGTTTTCGCCTTGCTTGGGGTGATATGATTAAATAAAAAAAAAAAAAAAATTGACTGATTGAAACTAAATTTTGTGGACGAGAGCTTACAGGTAAATGGGTACAAAGTTCAGTTGGCCGTATAGATTAGTACAATAAAGTGTCATTCATTTTTATCTAACAAAAAACTCTCACTATTTTAAAATCAATTTAATGATTAAAATAAATACTTATTTATTAAAAATGCAATATTCTTTGTTTTTTTGCATAGTTTAAGTTTTTATATATACAAGAATCCAGTTTTTAATTCGCGCTGAGTTTCCGAGAACTAGAAACAAATTACACAATTTCGAACGCTTCAAAAAGTTGAAATTTGGCTCCAGACAGCAATATTTATGCAGAGCCAGGTATATGTTGAATGCTCAAGAGTAAGAAATCTGAAGAAATTATTCTTCACTGTTAAAAAGAAAAATAAATTTTTATTAAAAAATATTGTTTACCATGACGTCATATATAACTAAAGAAATTATTAAACCGTTAAGTAGATTTTTTGACAAAGTGCCTTCCAAACAAATCGGCCGATTCAAACTTTATCAATATTAATTATTGTGAGGATTTCAATATGTGTCAGAAGGCTGCAAAAGTTATAGTAATAGATGAAAACAAGAAACGAAAACGTTCGGCTTTTTAGATTATATTTAGGGTTTATTTTGAAATACCCTGCAGGTTATTCGGATCGCCAAGCATCTGAAGATGGACGGAAAACACTGCGACTGAAACGTTATGATATCAAAGATGTGGGCAATAATCAGAGTGCAAAAAATGGAAATAAATTTTACTTTGAGAAAGTGTTCATCGTTAAGATTTCGAGAAAAAAGAAATACAGCGGTATTATAAACCATATTTCATATAAAATTCCTAAAATAATTTATAATATTTCCTATATTATAAACCATATCTTCTGCAATATCACATTTTTGTTAACGATTTCAATACAAGTACTATGATAAAGCTAAGGAATTACTGATAGCGAAAGAAACAAAAGGAAAGAAACAGGGAACGTTCAAGGACACAAACAATGATGACTGACGTCGAATTTACATTTTTGAAGATCATAGTGTTGTGGTGATACCGACCGAGCAAAAGCGAGCTGACCGGAAGTTTGCTCTATAACAACCAGAAAGCGAATGAATAAAAATCATCTTTGCGCAGGTGTATTCGCGCAAATGTTCCGATTGAAAAATAAAAATTAATCAAATATCAAATTTCCATTTCGCGAGCCTACGCGAATTTTATTTACCAGTCAAAGGGAAGCCCGGAATCAAATACAAGTATGAAATTCAAAACGAGCTTCTGATCCAAAAAGCAGATATAAAAAGCCGAAACAAAAAGCACGCAGAGAGGAGAAGAGTGTAATTAATATCCCTTTGACTTAAATCGATCGGCTTCTACATTCGCCTCCCATCACCTATCATCATTTCTTCCCTGTCTCAAAAGTACTTACTGACCTCAGGAGTGACCTCTTCAAAGACATTCCTCACAAACCAACTTACTGACTTACGGACCTTAGAAGTGGCAACTTCAAAATGAACATTCTTTACCTACAAGACACCTCCACACTCCTAAGCCTTTAATCTCTTTCAGCTCAATATTTTCCATGAACATTCTAACCTCCGTTGGACCTTTATTTCAAGTATTACTTTAATTGTAAAACATTAATTGACATGTGTATATATGAATGTTATTTTCTACTCAAATTGCCTTTCTTGATTTTATAATCATTTTATGAATTATAGTGGGCTATTTTCCACAAGGCCAAATTCCGTTAACCTGCAACGGTATACAATTACCCTTCACTACAAACGGAATAAGATATACCCGCTAGAGTGTATAGGAAAGCTAGAGTCCCACAAATGAGAATTTCGACAGGATAAAGTAATAGAATAATGGTTGCAACTGACAATTTCATCAGTAAAATAATGATACCTAATTGCCAATCTAGTACTGCGCTTAAATTCGTAAATTTTAGGTACTAAAGAAGAAAAAAGGCACAGGGACTAGGGATATGGTGGAAGGAGTATGGCTGAAACCGAGATGAATGGTCAGAACCTGTGAGATTGTAGATGCTTTGCATTCTGTCAGTCAGTTAAGTGCCATACGTGATACACGCTTGGGCGATCATATCTCGAAACAGACCTGACTGACTGGGCAGAAGATTATCCCGCAGTAGGTTGCCATTGCTTTCTGCGGTAGACTGGTTGCCGACCAAGGCTATAGAACCCAATCTGTCCTGTTATTTGACTCATAGCTAGATGGGGAAGAGATGTATAATTTTATTAAATAATAATTAGTGGGGGATCATTTTTTTACTTCATAACAATAGAAAACCGATTCCCCACTTTATGACCAGTAGAAGCCTTAATCATGTTTTCAACTATTATATTCAGTCAGTCAGTTAAGTGCCATACGTGATACACGCTTGAGCGATCATGTCTTGAAAGAGACATGACTGACTGGGCAGAAGATTATCCCACAGTAGGTTGCCATTGCTTTCTGCGGTAGACTGGTTGCCGACCAAGGCTATAGAACCCAATCTGTCCTGCTATTTAACCCATAACTGGAAGAAAGAGACGGATTAATACCTTTCCCAAGGGTATTTGCGCGAAAGTGAATACAATTGCCTTCTGTAGCAGATACATTAAAATAAATGTTACATCAGTATTCAGTCCCATGAGTTGGTTTTGCTACACCCAGTCACAATGCATCTGAACCTGGCCATAACATTATTTGGTTCGAAATTTGGAAAGGTTTTCAGTTTCAATTATGCGTAGCAATCAAACGTTAAACATACCTAAAATTTGGTAGTAAAACTAAGACACAACTGAAGATCAAGCTATTAGATATGCATACACACATTATATAATCCAGATAAAATTTAGAGGGGAAATAGTGAATGAGCGATGCGTACATGCCAGGGTAGCTACTGTTTTTACAAGCTTTTGTACGATCACCTAAGTAGCATGGAGTCTGGTCAGTACCTTAATAGGTGACAGCTTGCGAATACCAGGTGATAATAGATAATGGCTTGGAATTGTTAATCAGATTGTCGCATTCCGTTTCCTGTTGGGTTCGTTAGGTTCTTCTTCTTCCATGTGCCCTGTCCCTTCAGGACGTAGGCGATCATGGCTTTCCACGTTTCCCTGTCCCTAGTGGCTCTGAGCACACCTTCTCCTGTTACACAGTGCAATCCTCGTTCTGTCATCCACCTGATTAGGTCCTTCAAATATGTTATCCGTTGCTTTTCCTTGTCTCTTTTTCCCCCTCTATCTGGCCTGTTAGTATCAGGTTCTCCAGGCCCTCCTTCCTCATTGCGTGTCCCAGAAACTTCAGCTGTCTCTTCCTGATGCTCAGTATTAATTTTCTTTTTGTTTATGTTCACATACGATTAATTAGCAAAACTTGTATCCCTAAAACATTATCTTAAGACAAAAAGTCTTAGAATCTAAAATATTTTCTGTCTTTAAATATCCTGCGATATATTGATAAGCCGTAGAAAACGAATCAGCCAACAACTACAAGATATCTTACGTTTTTAAAGTTACTTTATTACATCCTCGCCATTTACATATCAGCACGAACAACACAATACAAATTCACTAAGACGTATCAGTTAAGTGCCGTATATGTTACACGGTCAGACATGACTGACTGGGCAAAAGAGTTTCCCGCAGTTGGCTGCCATTATTTTCTGTGGTAGACTAACTGCCAACCAAGACTATAAAAACCCAAATGTCCTGCTATTTAACCCATAGCTAGAGGGAAAAGAGATTCATTACTTTCCAAATGTATTTGCACGTAAGTGAATATAATGAATTCAACTAGAATTCGAACTCAGCTCCTTGGTTTCTCGTTCCGAGCCGATATCCATTGCACCAACGCGCTCATATATAAAGAAATAAAAGTCTGTTAAAATTTATTTGGTACATAATAAGAAATGAGGGGTTGGAGAATTCAACACTCACAGGACGTATTGAAAGTAAGAGATTGAGGAAAGCGGCGAATAACGTACTTAACAAGTTTAAATAAATAGTTGGCAGCGCAAAGTGAAGGTCTTAGAATGATAGAAGAAAAAACATTGCTTCGAGCTTCAAAATATAGGACGACGTGGGGGGCCATGACAGCCGGTATCTTGAAAGCAGACGGCACAAAATGTTAAAACCATATGCACGGAAAAATGTTTTTGTTAACGTACTTTATATCAGGATTCACTAGCAGGTTCATTCTGCCATACGAATTTCAGTTTCTGAATGAGGGATAAATGAATTTTTTTTTATTATTTATCTTAGCAAAGAAGACAAAAGGAGAAATTTGCAGCTGCGATAAAAAGCAATAAAATAATTTAAGACAAATAAATGCACAAAGCGTATTATAAGTTTTTAATCTGTGATGTGATAGGTCCCAACTTGGCAACTCGACTCCAGCTACTTTCTCACCGGCGGGATGTGGCTTCCCTCTGTCTATTCTACAAATATTTTCATGGGTTCTGTCCCGACGAACGTAAACGACCTTAATTATATTATATTTTAATGCTAGTACCTGCAGGACGTAGACAATCATAATTTTTTTTTATAGATTCCCATTCTTTATGTTCTGTAAATTGCCATTATATATATATATATATATATATCTGCCTCCTTCTACAGAGCGCCCGTAGCTCAGAGGTAGAATTGCCGACTGACGCCAATTCAGTCGGGTTTAAATCCTGGGTAAAAAGCAACCGGCTGTCTAACCGTACTGTTGAGCTGTGATACAGCGAAACATATCTGTCTGCGGATGACATATATATATATATATATAAGAAAATTTAGACAGGTAATTTCATGGTAATTCGGAAGTATAGGCCTATTTCAGGCGAGCTATCTTCAGCTTCCGTCTTTATTCAGCGAGGGATTCTACATGAATGGATTAAAGACGGAAGCTGAAGATGGCTCGCCTAAAATAGGCCTATACTTCCGAATTACCATGAAAAAACGCGTCTGTCTAAATTTTCTTATATTTGCTCTATATATATTTATATACATATATGTTTAGAGCTCTCGTAGAGAGTTATCTTACCATTATATGTAAAGGATACTCCTTTGGATTCTTCTATGTCCACAGGGCATGTTAATATATATATATATATATATATATATATATATATATATATATACATACACACACACACACAGGTATGGTTTCTTGTTGCCATCTTAAGAGCGTTCAGAGCATTCCTCATCTACTCCTTGGACGATGGAAGGGAGAAAAAAATGATTTTTACCTTTCCCAAGAGCAGTTGTTCGAATGTGAACACGCTATTAGCCCGGGATTTGAGCTTGGCTCCACTGCTCCGACGAACTTAAGTCACTGGTGACCCGCCACAAGAATTTACTCGTGCAACCAGACTGGCAACAAGGTCCCACCCATTTACAGTTAGATCAACCAAATGTAGGCGACAATTCTACTTCATCAGCTTCTTTTCTTTGCACTTCCCACCTGTGGAACTTCCTTCCATATACTTACTTTCCTGACGGCTACAACCTCCAGGAATTTAATTGCAATGTCAATACCCATCTCTTAACCACTTGACTCCAGTTCTTTCTACATCACCCTGTATATATTGTTCTTTTCCTTTCTCTCTATCTTCGCAACTGTCTTCACACCTGTACTCGCATCCTTCTCTTGCCCTTTTTCTATCACCCTCTGTAACTGGTTCGTCTTTCTCTTCATGCTCCTCTTGTCTCAACCTTTACTCCTATGTAGCCCCCTGCGCATCAGTGGCGGTACCACCTTGCTTGAGATGATTAAAAATGATGAAAGAAAAATTGAAGAAAAGAAAATCATAATGACTGGCATTTGCAGCATTGTCGCCAGATATCCAGGTCTTTGTTATAAAAATAGAAGACTTTGCAGTGATGTTTAACGAAGCCGGTAGATGAAAAGAGCGGAGCGTAGCAATATTAAGTAGGGAAAAATCTGTAAATACTTCCATAAGAAGGGGCTAAAGATGATTGCTCACTAGAGCATATTTAGATGCGGGGACTTCTCACTTCTTGGAGGAACCCCTCGATGATTGACCAGGATTTTAAGCGGGTAATCATCCTCAGATGATAACATACTGATTGCAGGCACAGAAAGGAAACTACAAGTCTTCCTACAGAAGGTAACTGTAGAAAGCGGAAAGAAAGAACTACAAAAAAAAAAAAAAAAAAAAATACGGAACGCACGATCATCAGTAAAAAGAGGTGCCCAAAATACAGGCTGGGGATGTAGCCAAAAATCAAGCAGGTACAGAAAATTAAATACCTGGCAAGGAGGGTAAGTGTGATATTGAGATCCGAAGGCAAATTGGCATGGCTAAGATGGATTCCAGAAGCTGAGTACAGTATTGAGAGACAGGAAAATTTCACTAGAAACGAAGAAGAGAGTACAGGGTTGCTATGGATTGTCTGTTCTTCAATATGGCAGTGCAATGTAAGAATTCTTATTTAGGAGGTAATAATAATTTAGTGATACAAGTATTACTAATTAACCCATAGCTGGGAGTGAACAATACATAATCAGAATTTAATAATTTAATGTGGATATAAAATGGGGGATCAATTCTAAATTACAATCAATATATAAACTGATCCCTTACTGTGTCATCACAGTAGTTTCTGTATATTTATATTCCTGAGATCTGAAGGTGACTTAGCATGGCCAAGGATGCATTTCAGATGTTGAATAGAGTATCGAGAGACAGGAAAATTTTGCTTGAAACAAAGAGAGTACTCGATTGCTATGGTGCCCTATCTTTAGGAATGGACTTTTTCTCCATCAATAAATAATAACCTGTGTTATTCCGGGGATGCAGCTGTGACGCAGTCGAGTGACAGTCTTGATGCAACCTAACTATACTGTTCGGACTTACACTTCTATTTGCTGACTACTGACCCTCGTATTATACATTTGTTCTGTTATTCGAATTCACTGTTTTAACCTACCTTTTTGTTTCCGTGTCTTACTTCCGAGCCCTAACAAGGCCACAACTTGGCGATGAAGATTTCGCCACAACAGTTCTTCAATATAGCAGTGAATGCTGGTCAATATCCTCCAAGACGAGGGAATAACTTGAAGCAGGCGAAATGTGGCTCTACAGAAAGATGCTGAGGATACCGTGAACCGAACACGTGAGCAACGATGAAGTTTTTGAGAGGATGGAAACGAAAAAGAAACTAATACTTAACATCAGGAAAAGACAGCTGAAGTTTCTACGTCATATAATGAGGAAGGAAGGCTTGGAGAATCGGATACTCACGGGACGTATAGAGAGACTGGGAAAAAGCAATGTGTAACGTACTTCATGGACTTGAGCAAATGGTTGGTTGATTGTTTTGTTTTTGTGGCATATCAACCTCGGCGGGTCATTTATCGCCAAGTAAATTTTTATTTATTTATTGCCGGTAATACCTTTTTCTTTCAACAATTTATTGTTGCTTTTATATAAGTTTTTTGTCTAGTAATACATTTTTCTTTACGAGTATAAAGATTCATTGGGATTTGTTTTTTTAAAGGCAGGGTCCCCAAGTCCTGCCCTTGTTATTTAACCCATAACTGGAGGGAAGGAACGGATTAATACCTTTCCCAAGGGTACCAGGTATTCAACTGGAATTCGAACTCGGCTCACCGATTTCTTTTTCCGAGCCGATATCCACTGCACCACAACGCGCATCCGTCACTAAACCCTTACAGCACCTGGTATTCCGAAGCGGTCACCCATCTAAGTACTGTCCAGGCTGAACATTGCTTAACTTCGGTGATCGAGCGAAAACCGGTGTATTTAACGTGATATGGCCGTATGCCTGAGCAAATGAATGGCAGAGCGAGATTTGAGTGGGATAACAGGAGAAAGCGTGTTAAAAGCCACTAGAGATTGGAAGATGGGGAAGATCATGAACGTCCTGAAGGAACACAACAAATAGAAAAATCATACTCAACACGTACGGCCAATTTCGGGTTAATGAGACTATTCAATCCATAATTTGAGGTCTTGAATTCCCTCAGAGATGTTTGCCATCCAAGGCTACAGGACTCAGTCCGGTGTGTGTTTGGGAGGCGGGGGCTAAGACGATTCATACCTTTCTCAACGGTATTTACACCTAAATGCAACGAACTCGGCTGTTTGATTTCTCATTCCCATACCCTTTTAGTTTCTCTCTACCGGGCCATGTAGCAGTGACTTATCTCGCATGCAAGGGATTGTGGAGACGGCGAATCGACGAGCTTCGGACGGATGGAGAATCGGACAGCACTTCGTGGCTATAGAATTGATATCGCTTGTAGCCATTTTTATAGACTGGTTCTGGGCGCTTATTGGCTGAGTGGTAGTCTGGTTGAGTGCATTAAACATGGTATGCTCATTTGAGGAAGGGTTTTTTGAGCCGTTCATTCGTGTGAGAACAGCGTATCAGAGATTAAGACGGGAATTAAGAATTTTGTTTGCCTGGTGAACCTGTTTGGAATACTTTCCTGTAGTTGCTCCCAACTAATATATATATATATATATATATATAACATGGTGGTGGTGTGTCGCACACGTGTGTGTGTGTGTTTTTGCGAAAAACCACCACCATGTTTCATTCCAAATTAAAATAGAAACATACCGTCATTTTCTATTTCACGTCTTATTAACCTGTTGCAGGTTATTTTAATCTAGAAAATATTTTTACATTGTAATATTTTTTTTTTGAGAAGAAGATACATGTTTAGCGATACATGTCTTACTAATTAATCCATAACTGGGAGGAGGGAGAGGTGAATTTATGTTATTTGCGCGTAAATGAATTTAACGAACCCAACGAGAATGGCTTACCCCCGATTAACAATTTCTCGAACAGAAAAGGAAAAAACAGAAAAGGAAAAAAAACAAAAGAAAAACACAGAAGAAGGGGAAACAAAAGAGTAAAAAGCGAAAAAAAAACAGAAAATGGAAAAAGCGAAAAAAAAAACAGAAGAGAAAAAAACAGAAGAGAAAAAAACGAAAAAAAACAGAAAAGGGAAAAAAGCGAGAAAAAAAACAAAAAAGAGAAAAAAAAGCGAGAAAAAAAACAAAAAAACAAAAAAGCGAAAAAAAGCGAGAAAAAAAAACAAAAAAGCGAGAAAAAAAACAGAAAAGGGAAAAAAGCGAGAGAAAAAACAGAAAAGGGGAAAAAAGCGAGAGAAAAAACAGAAAAGGGGAAAAAAAGCGAGAAAAAAACAGAAAAGGGGGAAAAAAGCGAGGAAAAAAAAAACAGAAAAGGGGAAAAAGGGGAAAAAGCGGGGGGGGGGAACAGAAAAGGGAAATAAAAGTGAAAAAAAAAAACAGAAAAGGAAAAAAAGCGAAAGAAAAAAAAACAGAAAAGGAAAAAAAGCGAAAGAAAAAAAAACAGAAAAGGAAAAAAAGCGAAAAAAAAAAAAAAAACAGAAAAGGGAAAAAAAGCGAAAGAAAAAACAGAAAAGGGAAAAAAAAGCGAAAGAAAAACAGAAAAGGGAAAAAAAAGCGAAAGAAAAAACAGAAAAGGGGAAAAAAAGCAGAAAAACAGAAAAGGGAAAAAGCGATAAAAACAGAAAAGAGGAAAAAGCGAAAGAAAAAAAAAAGCAGAAAAGAGCAAAAAGAGAAAAAACCAGAAAAGGGAAAAAAGCGAAAAAAGAAAAATCAGAAAAGGGAAAAAAAGCGAAAGAAAAAAAACAGAAAATGGAAAAAAGCAGAAAGGGGAAAAAAGCGAAAAAACCAGAAAAAGGAAAAAACGAAAAAAAAAAAAGAAAAAGAAAAAGCAAATAGCGAAAAGAGAAAAACCAGAAAAGGGAAAAAAGCGGAAAAAAAACAGAGAAGAGAAAAAAGCGGGGAAAAAAGCGAAAGAAAAAAACAGAAAAGGGAAAAAAGCGAAAGAAAAAAACAGAAAAGGGAAAAAAGCGAAAGAAAAAAACAGAAAAGGGAAAAAAGCGAAAGAAAAAAACAGAAAAGGGAAAAAAGCAAAGAAAAAAACAGAAAAGGGGAAAAGCAGAAAAAACAGAAAAGGGGAAAAGCAGAAAAAACAGAAAAGAGGAAAAAGCGATAAAAACAGAAAAGAAGAAAAAGCGATAAAAACAGAAAAGAGGAAAAAGCGAAAGAAAAAATCAGAAAGGGGAAAGAAGCGAAAAAAAAAGCAGAAAAGAGAAAAAAGAGAAAAAAAACCAGAAAAGGGAAAAAAGCGAAATAAAAAAAAACAGAAAAGGGAAAAAAACGAAAAAAGAAAAATCAGAAAAGGGAAAAAAATGCGAAAGAAAAAAACAGAAAAGGAAAAAAAACAAAAGAAAAACACAGAAGAAGGGGAAACAAAAGAGTAAAAAACGAAAAAAAACAGAAAAGGGAAAAAAGCGAGAAAAAAAAACAAAAAAGAGAAAAAAAGCGAAAAAAAAAAAAAACAAAAAAGAGGAAAAAAAGAAAAAAAACAAAAAAAGAGAAAAAAAGCAAAAAAGAGAAAAAAAAGCGAGAAAAAAAACAGAAAAAGGGGAAAAAAGCGAGAAAAAAAACAGAAAAGGGGAAAAAAGCGAGAAAAAAACAGAAAAGGGGAAAAAAGCGAGAAAAAAAAACAGAAAAGGGAAAAAACAGAAAAGGGAAATAAAAGTGAAAAAAAAAACAGAAAAGGGAAAAAAGCGAAAGAAAAAAAAACAGAAAAGGAAAAAAGCGAAAAAAAAAAAAAAAAAGAGAAAAAAAGCGAGAAAAAAAACACAAAAGAGAAAAAAAAGCGAGAAAAAAAACAGAAAAGGGGAAAAAAGCGAGAAAAAAACAGAAAAGGGGAAAAAAGCGAGAAAAAAAAACAGAAAAGGGAAAAAAACAGAAAAGGGAAATAAAAGTGAAAAAAAAAAACAGAAAAGGGAAAAAAAGCGAAAGAAAAAAAAACAGAAAAGGAAAAAAGCGAAAAAAAAAAACAACAAAAACACAAAAGGGAAAAAAGCGAAAGAAAATACAGAAAAGGGAAAAAAAAGCGAAAGAAAAAACAGAAAAGGGAAAAAAAGCGAAAGAAAAAACAGAAAAGGGAAAAAAAGCGAAAGAAAAAACAGAAAAGAGAAAAAAGCAGAAAAACAGAAAAGGGAAAAAGCGATAAAAACAGAAAAGAGGAAAAAGCGATTAAAACAGAAAAGAGGAAAAAGCGAAAGAAAAAAAAAGCAGAAAAGAGCAAAAAGAGAAAAAACCAGAAAAGGGAAAAAAGCGAAATAAAAAAAAACAGAAAAGGGAAAAAAAGCGAAAAAAGAAAAATCAGCAAAGGGAAAAAAAGCGAAAGAAAAAAACAGAAAATGGAAAAAAGCAGAAAAAAAAACAGAAAGGGGAAAAAAGCGAAAAAACCAGAAAAAGGAAAAAAACGAAAAAAAAAAAGAAAAAGAAAAAGCAAATAGCGAAAAGAGAAAAACCAGAAAAGGGAAAAAAGGGCGGAAAAAAAAACAGAGAAGAGAAAAAAGAAAAAAACAGGGGAAAAAAGGGAAAAAGCGGGGAAAAGCAAAAGAAAAGGGCGAAAAGAAAAGACAGAAAAGGGAAAAAAGGAAAGAAAAAGACAGAAAAGGGAAAAAAGGAAAGAAAAAAACAGAAACGGGGAAAAGCAGAAAAAACAGAAAAGGGGAAAAGCAGAAAAAACAGAAAAGGGGAAAAGCAGAAAAAACAGAAAAGAGGAAAAAGCGATAAAAACAGAAAAGAGGAAAAAGCGATAAAAACAGAAAAGAGGAAAAAGCGAAAGAAAAAATCAGAAAGGGGAAAGAAGCGAAAAAAAAGCAGAAAAGAGAAAAAAGAGAAAAAAAAACCAGAAAAGGGAAAAAAGCGAAATAAAAAAAAACAGAAAAGGGAAAAAAACGAAAAAAGAAAAATCAGAAAAGGGAAAAAAAGCGAAAGAAAAAAACAGAAAAGGAAAAAAGCAGAAAAAAAAACAGAAAGGGGAAAAAAGCGAAAGAAAAAAACAGAAAAGGGAAAAAAAGCAGAAAAAACAGAAAAGGGAAAAAGCGATAAAAACAGAAAAGAGGAAAAAGCGATAAAAACAGAAAAGAGGAAAAAGCGATAAAAACAGAAAAGAGGAAAAAGCGAAAGAAACAGAAAAGAGGAAAAAGCGAAAGAAAAAAAATCAGAAAGGGGAAAGAAGCGAAAAAAAAAAGCAGAAAAGAGAAAAAAGAGAAAAAAAAACAGAAAAGGGAAAAAAGCGAAATTAAAAAAACAGAAAAGGAAAAAAAAGCGAAAGAAAAAAACAGAAAAGGAAAAAAAGCAGAAAAAAAACAAGAAGGGGAAAAAAGCGAAAGAAAAAACAGAAAAGGGAAAAAAAGTAGAAAAAACAGAAAAGGGAAAAAGCGATAAAAACAGAAAAGAGGAAAAAGCGATAAAAACAGAAAAGAGGAAAAAGCGAAAGAAAAAGTCAGAAAGGGGAAAGAAGCGAAAAAAAAAAGCAGAAAAGAGAAAAAAGAAAAAAAAACAGAAAAGGGGAAAAAGCGAAAAAAAAACCCAGAAAAGGGAAAAAAGCGAAATAAAAAAAAAAACAGAAAAGGGGAAAAAGCGAAATAAAAAAAAACAGAAAAGGGAAAAAAAAAACGAAAAAGAAAAATCAGAAAAGGGAAAAAAGCGAATGAAAAAAACAGAAAAGGGAAAAAAGCGAATGATAAAAACAGAAAAGGGAAAAAAGCGAAAGAAAAAAAAACAGAAAATGGAACAAGCGATTAAAAACAGAAAATGGAACAAGCGATTAAAAACAGAAAAGAGGAAAAAGCGCGAAAAGGAAAAAATCAGAAAGGGGAAAGAAGCGAAAAAAAAAAAGCAGAAAAGGGGAAAGAAAAAAGCGAAAAAAAAAAAGGAAAATAAAAAAAAACAGAAAAGGGAAAAAAACGAAAAAAGAAAAATCAGAAAAGGGGGAAAAAAGCGAAAGAAAAAAACAGAAAAGGGAAAAAAGCAGAAAAAAAAACAGAAAAGGGAAAAAAGCAGAAAAAAAAACAGGAAGGGGAAAAAAGCGAAAAAATAAAGCAGCAAAGAGAAAAAAGCGAAAAAACCAGAAAAAGGAAAAAACGAAAAAAAAAAAAAAGAAAAAGCAAAAAAGCGGAAAGAGAAAAAACCAGAAAAGGGAAAAAAGCGGAAAAAAACAGAAAAGAGAAAAAAAGCGGAAAAAACAGAAAAGGGGGTAAAAAACAGAAAAGGGAAAAAGAGAAAGAAAAAACAGAAAAGGGAAAGAAAGCAGAAAAAACAGAAAAGGAAAAAGCAGAAAAAACAGAAAAGGGAAAAAGCGGTAAAAACAGAAAAGGTAAAAAAAAGCGTAAAAGAAAAAACAGAAAGGAAAAAAAAAGCGAAAAATAAAAAACAGAAAAGGGGAAAAAAAAGCTAAAAAAAAAAAACAGAAAAGGGGAAAAAGCGAAAAAAAAAATCAGAAAGGGGAAAGAAGCGAAAAAAAAAGCAGAAAAGAGAAAAAAGCGAAATAAAAAAAACAGAAAAGGGAAAAAAACGAAAAAAGAAAAATCAGAAAAGGGAAAAAGCGAAAGAAAAAAACAGAAAAGGGAAAAAGCGAAAGAAAAAAACAGAAAAGGGAAAAAAGCAGAAAGAAAACAGAAAGGGGAAAAAGCGAAAAAAAAAAAAAAGCAGCAAAGAGAAAAATGCGAAAAAACCAGAAAAAGGAAAAAACGAAAAAAAAAAAAAAGAAGAAAAAGCAAAAAATCGGAAAGGGAAAAACCAGAAAAGGGAAAAAAGCGGAAAAATACAGAAAAGAGAAAAAAGCGAAAAAAAAAACAGAGAAGGGAAAAAAGCGAAAAAAACAGAAAAGGATAAAAAAACGAAAAAACAGAAAAGGGAAAAAAACGAAAAAAAAACAGGAAAGGGAAAAAAGAGAAAGAAAAAAACAGAAAAGGGAAAAAAGAGAAAGAAAAAACAGAAAAGGGAAAAAAGAAAAAGAAAGAAAAAACAGAAAAGGGAAAAAAGAGAAACAGAAAAGGGAAAAAAGAGAAAGAAAAAACAGAAAAGGGAAAAAAGAGAAAGAAAAAACAGAAAAGGGAAAAAAAGAGAAAGAAAAAACAGAAAAGGAAAAAAGAGAAAGAAAAAACAGAAAAGGGAAAAAAGAGAAAGAAAAAACAGAAAAGGAAAAAAGAGAAAGAAAAAACAGAAAAGGGAAAAAAGCAGAAAAAAAAACAGAAAAAGGAAAAAAGCAGAAAAAACAGAAAAGGGAAAAAGCGGTAAAAACAGAAAAGGAAAAAAGCGTAAAAGAAAAAAACAGAAAAGGTGAAAAAGCGAAAAAAAAAAAAGGCAAGGGAAAAAGGCGAAAAAAGACCGAAAATGGAAAAAAGCGAAAAAGAAAAAACAGAAAAGGGAAAAAGCAGAAAAACAGAAAGTGGACAAACAGAAAAACAAAAAAGAGAAAAAGCAAAAAAAACAGAAAAAGGAAAAATAAGGAAAAAAACCCCAGAAAAATGAGAAAAGGGAGAAAACAGAAAAGGAAAAAACTGAAAAGGAAAAACAGAACAACAGAAAGTGGAAAAACAGAAAAGGGAAAAGTGAAAAGATAAAAAAGAAAAACAGAAAAGAGAAAAGGAAAAGAGAAAGACAGAAACACAGAAAAGATAAACAAAAAAGGAGGATACAGAAAAAATAGAAAATATGAATAAACAGAAAAAAAGATAATAAACAGAAAAAAGGGGAAACATTTTCCATATGTCTTTTTATTTCTTGTTTTTTTCACTTTTTTCTTTTTTCCCATTTCCTGTAGTTGCCAGAAAAATTAAAAAATAAAAAAAAATACAGAAATCGACAAAACAGAAATAAAAAACAGAATTGAGAAAAAAAAAGAAATTGAAAAAATCAAAAATGGAAAAAACAGAAACGGGAAAAAACATTAAAAACAGATATGAAATAAAGAAACATAAAAACAGGAATTAAAAAAACAGAAATGAAGAAAGACAAAAAAGAAGAAAAAAGACAAAAAAGAAAAAGAAATTTTCATGTTGTCAGAATCAGTGACCAGAAGTAAAAATGTTCATTTGATCCATTCATTTGATCCATTTGTGCGAGTCGATAAACAGAATTAATGAAACAAAGTTAAAAATTTTATCCAGACAAATCATATAAGCACGAAATTTATGGTTTTATACAGAAAAATGGAACGTTTTTTTTAAAAGAAGCTGAGAGTTCTTAAGTTCCAGGTAGCTAATTGACGAAAGACCTAGCACTGCACACATTTTCGTTCTTATTACTATTCTCTCTCTCTCTCTCTATATATATATATATATATTCCTTCTGGAAACAAAACTTTCGGCAATCTATTATTTGGAACAGCTAAGTCAGCTGTTGGGAAAATGTGAGTAGATTCGCGCCAAATGTTCAAAATTAATTTGTTTTTAGCGAAAGGAATGGTACGAGATAGAGAGAGATTAACCTGAAACTAACAAAAGTTGGCTACTAATTTCCGCTTCATCAGCCTGACTATGGATCATTTGCCAAGTTTGGTAAAAAAAAAAAGAAAAAAAAGGTGGGCGGGGGTATGGCATTATCCACTCTTGTGAAACTAACATTTTGCAGACTTTTGGGAACTTATCTAAACAGCTAATTGGAAAGTTGAACAAATGCCTTCTGAATTTTTTCATATGCCGGCTTCTAAAAAAAGTATTATTCTAGGATTCTTTAGACTTACTTTAATCAGTTGAATTGTCAAATAGGAGAACTGATAGCGTCAACGCAACACAATCTTTAATGTGGCATGTCCATTCATGGCCCTCCACAATTTCCTCTCCTCTGTAACTCTTAGCAGAGTGTCTTTTTGTAACCCGTTGGGTTCTTTTTGTTTAGCGGCATATCAAAACCTATGGGTTATTTAATACTGGCTTCAACTACATATATTTTTACATAATTTTATACATATAGAGCAAACATTTCTTTTTATATATAGTTTGTAGATAAAATGTATGGTTGGTACTTTAAAAAATATTACTAGCTGGTCATCATGCTACCAAAATTTATTTTAATACATTGTTAGTATTTTACTGAATGTCATTTTTCTATAAACCTGTATTGCTGGTAATTAAATGAAAAAAAAATTGTTGGTAATTATTTTATAAAGATATACTGCACATAGTTTTACTATTAAAAAAAAAAAGGACATTTTTATTTTGTTAGGCGTTGGTTCACTATTTGCCCATAGCTGGGTCCCTAACAGGTGCTACCACCTAGTATCCAGTTTGGTAGATTTGATAATACCTCCCGTTCCTTTTGCTTTCAATAAGTCCCGTGAGTGTTACATTTTCTAAGCTTTCTTTCTTCATTGTGTATAGTAGTAATTTCAACTTTTTCTTTCTCATTCTAAAAATAAGTGTTCATTTTTTATCCATTTTCTCTAAAGCTATACCGTTGGTTCAGGCAATAATATTCTCAGCATCCTTCTGTAGAATAATTTGTTTTTTCAAGTCACGTCTTAATCTGTAAAGAATATTTGTGTGAAGGTTGGTGAGAATCAGATAAAAATTGTGGATTTGTATAAAGGATATACATACAGTTAAACACAAACATCTTGCCTTATATATATATATATATATATATATATATATATATATATATAGTAGCATCATTGCCCGTGCAACTCAGAACATTTTTAATTAGTTGATTAATGCAACGGGTTGCGATTTTTGAGCGCTTGTAGTCGCCGCCTCACTTTAAAACTCAGTTATATAAAAATAATTTTATAAAAAAAAATGTTTAAAAACTGTTAAAACATTCCATTAAAAATCTAATTTCTTTTGTTTTGCGTAAACGTGAGTTGATGTTTTGTGTGACATTGTAAACATCATTATGTTTGTTTTTGTTTCAAAATTATGGGAGAAAATATTAACATGTTTTGTTGATTAAATGAATTTAAGAAATTTTCAAAGACTATATAAAATGTAGACAATTTTAGAGGAAAAAGTTACTTTAATGCCACACGATTTACAGAAAGTTGATTTCCTGCATAAAATACTTAACAAAAAAGAAAAAAATAGTTTTTTCTTTTTTTTTAATTTTATTTTCTGAAGTATAAAATATTAAATTTGAAAAAAAAAACCAAAAAAAAACAAAACAAAAAAAAAACAAAAAAACAAAAACAAAAAAAACTTAAATAATTAAATTGTTTCAAAATTACGGGGGAAAATATTTACATTTTTTGTTGACTAAATGAATTTCAGAAATTTTCGAAGAATATTTAAAAATGTAGACATTTAATTTTAGAGGACAAAGTTACATTAATGTCACACGAATTACAGAGTTTATTTCCTGCATGAAATATTCAGCAAACAAAAAAAAAAGCTTTTTTTTAAAAATTTTATTCTCTGAAGTATGAAATATTAAATCTGAAAAAATCAATAAAAAAGACTTAAATAATTAAATTAACCATTGGCACATTTTTTTTGTTTTTGTTTGAAAAAACACTTTCTTTTAAATATTTTTTTGTTTCAAAATTTTGTTGACCTAATGAATTTTTAAAACGTCGGAATAAAAATTAAATATAAAGGGTCATTTTTTTTAGTCGCGTTTGACACGTGTGATTTGATTTCTGTGACGTAATCTAGCAGCCATCTTAGATGTTCCACGGAGCAAATGTAAACAATCGGCTTCATTGACCAAAAAAGTGTGAAAGGGAAAATTGCTGAACTTAAACTCAAAAAGTATGTGTCGACCTGGCTTCCCTGTAGATATGTGTCCCTAGAAAGTTTGAATGGCATAGCTTAAAAACTGTAGGCGTGCATATATTACAGTCACACACAGACTCACAGATTGCCTTCTGTCGTGGCGGACAGACATAATCTCGCTGCTGACCTTGAGCGGGATCTACACTCTGTGGTGAACTGGGGCAAGAAGTGGCTTGTCAACTTCAATTCCTCTAAGACCAAGCTGTTGTCTGTCAACCATTACAGGCAACCTCTTCTGCCTCCCATAAGCATGGACCAGATGATTCTCCCGGAGAGTAATACACTACGCCTCCTCGGACTTACCCTGTCCTCAGACCTCAAATGGAAGCACTATATTGAATCCATAGCAAAATCTACTGCTAAAAAGATTGGGTCACTATGTCGATCCAGGATGTTTTTTCCACCTGAATCCATCCTGCATATATACAAGTCAACCATCCGTCTATGCATGGAGTACTGCTGCCATTTATGGTCAGGTGCCCCTGCCGTTCTCCTCAGTGTTCTTGACAAGCTCCAAAGGAGAGTCTGTAATGTGATAGGTACTGATCTGGCGACACGTCTGCAGCCACTTTCCCATCGTCGAAATGTGGCCTCCCTCTGTCTCTTCTATAAATACTTTCATGGCTTCTGCTCGGATGAGCTTAAGTCACTGATGCCTCCTCAACAGGTGTTTACCCGTTCAACCAGACTGGCAACTGGGTCCCACCCATTCACAGTCAGGTTAGCCAAACGCAGACGACAATTCTACTCCTGCAGCTTCCTCTCTCGCACTTCCCGCCTGTGGAACTCGCTCCCGTATTCTTGCTTTCCTGACGGCTACGACCTCCAGAAATTTAAAAGCAAAGTTAATACTCACCTACTAACCACTGGCCTCTAGCTCTCTCTCCCCTCCCCTGTATAACCTTCCCTTTCTCTCCGCCCATGTACCTGTCATTGCACCTGCTTTCTCAGTTTTCTATTGTTCCTTTCTAACTAGCTTGTACTCCTCACTCTTTTCTAATTAATCTTTCTACATTTATGTAACCCCCTGCACATCAGTGGCGTTTCTGCCTTGCTCGGGGTGAAATGATTAAAAAAAAAAAAAATAAAAAAAATATATATAAATAAAGAAACAAGAAAATTCAGTTACCAAGTTCAAATTCCAGTTGAATACCCTGCATTCATTTAAGCACTGTACCCTTGGGAAAGATATTAATCCGTTCCTTCCCTCTAGTTATGGGTTAAATAACAGGGTAGGACTTGGGGACCCTGCCCTTAAAAACAAATCCCAATGAATCTTGATACTCGAAAAGAAAAGAGTATTACAAGACATAAAACTTATATAAAAACAACAAGTTGTTGAAAGAAAAAGGTATTACCAGCAATAAATAAAATTTAGTTGGCAATAAATGACCCACCGAGTTAAAAATGCGATAAAAACAAAACAACCAAACCAAACTTTCTCAAATGTAAACTGTTCTTTTTTTTTTTAAATGCTCTTACAGAACTTTTTTCCTTCAATCAATATGGCTGATGCTAATCTCCAGGTGAGTAACCCATTGCATCTTCTCGGTTCAACATTTTCCGCTGATATGAACTGAAATTATTATATTGAACATTAAATTGACGAGAAAAACTAATTCATAAATCAACTTTTCTGATCTGGCATCTTCGCTTCAATTACTTTTCCGCCGCCGAAACGTAGCTTTGTGGTGAATACAGAATTAAAAGTAACTTCTTTACTTTTACAAAAATTCACAATCTAGTGTGAAATTTAATTTCGACAAGTAGGAAAAGGATTGATCCCAGACTGAAAGAAAAAGGATTGACCCCAGACTGAAAGAAAAAGGATTGACCCCAGACTGAAAGAAAAAGCCAAATTTCGCGATCCGATGTTAAATTAATTTTCTAACCAATGAAAGGAAGCGATTTGAAAAAATGAGAGAAAAGTTAATCTAGTGTGAAAAAGTAAATCACTAAAAAAGAAAGAAAGTCAAATCAATCAGTCAGATGGGGACAGAAATTAGAGACGACACCGCAAATATGTGACAAAAGAAACTTCAAACCACTGACCCGGACAGAAGGTTCCATCACACATTCGTTCTCTTTCTTCTCGGGTGCAATTTTTCTTTACCTCTTCTTCCTTCTCACCATCAACAAAGAAGAAGACAATAACAACAACATGACACTTCAAGTGACTCCTAAAAATTAAGCCAATAAGAACAATCTCGCTTTATTGCTTTAGCTTCTTTTTCACTTTCTCGCCGGTTATAAAAAAAGAAAGGAACACAGACTTTATTAAACACATTCTTCTACTTAAAAAAGAATCGCTACCTACAACTATAAGCTCTGGATTCATTTAACGCCTCACTATACTTTCTCTTTGAACATTTAGCTCTTACAAATTGATGTTAATCTGTTAATAAAATTCTACTTTAAACATACAAACGAAATACATTTATTCTTCCAACCTTCTGATGATACTGATAATCCTTAAATTATGGGGATTGTCGGTTATGTTTGTGAATTGACCTTGTACCAGACATGGCTGACAGTCCCTACTTCCGCTTCTCTGAGCCTTATTGATTTTCAAATATTTTCATGGCAATTGTTATGGTAGACATTCTTATTTAGGATCTCGGCTTCATGGATTTAAGTGTTGTACAAAATTGGCGGCTAAGTCTCGTCATTTTACTGTTGAAATACACAGATGTAACCAAAAGTTGTATTCTAAAATGTTTCTTCTTTTCAACTACGATCTTTAAAAAATTAAATGCAACAATCGTCATGTGTCACCTTGAATCCCATTTTTTTATTGTCCTTTCTCTTCAGTAACGTTTCCTTAGTTATCTTGTCAGCTAAGATCTTCAACCTTCTCTTTCAAGAAGCTTTCATCCCTGGTTTGGTGCCCCCTATGTATGAATTTACTCGAACCACCAGATTAGCAACTTGGTACCACCCTTTCACTGTGAAACCAATAAAATGAAAACGCAAATTCTACTCCATGAGCTTCTTTTCTCGTATTTTCCGCCTGTGGAATTCCCTTCCATTGACTTGCTTCCTCGGCAGCTACAATCTCCAAGAATTTAAATATAAAGTCAATAGTCATCTCCTATCTCACTAACTTGCATCCTCTCTCTTGTGCTCTTTTCTCTGTCCACGCCACTCATCAGTATTGTCATCCTTCTCTTACCCACTTCCTGGCACCCCCTATAACCTGTCACTCTTTCTCATAACTTTTCTCCTATGTAACCCTCTGCAAAACAGTGACAGTAAAATGCCTTGCTTGGGGCGATATGATTATAAAAAAAAGTCAACTCCTATCTCACTAAACTGCATCCTCTCTCTCATGCTCCTTTCTCCGTTCACTTCACTCTCATCAGTATTCTCGTCTTTCTCTTACCCACTTCTTGGCACCCCCTATAACCTGTCACTTTTTATCATAACTTTCCTTCTATGTAAATCCCCTGCACACCAGTGGCAGTAAACTGACTTGCTTGGGGTGGTATGATTATAAAAAAAAAAATACAAACTGATCATTATGGTGAACAATGAGTCCGTTTCCAAACATAAAATAGCTGTCAAAAACTTCTTCCCAAACTAGGACCACGAGTTCAATCCCCAGTCTGCAATAAATAGAAGATGAATAAAAAACTACAAATTTGGATTTCTTATTTAGGCTTTCTTACTTTACAATTAAGCTTTTTACTTGTAACGTCTCCGCCTAAACTGACATTTTATTTACTAATTATTTTTGTCTATATTTCTCAGATGAGGTAGTATTTACAGTATTTACATTCTTAGGACTATTGTCTTCATTTGTGTAGCCATTTGTCCGACGTTTCGGCCGTTGTGCACTCCGGCCTTCTTCAGGTGCTAGGAATTTCGAACCGGACTATTACAAAAAAGCTAGATGTATTACTGATATATATATATTTCTTAATTTTAAACGAGTTATTACACGAGCTAGGTTTCTACCGTGTGGTGTCTTCAGGAGATTTGCAATAACTGATTTTACCGTTTTTTTGTTTTGTTTTCTTTTTGTAAAATCGTTCACGTAGCGGGGAATTTTTGAGCGCGCAATTTTTAAAATTACAAGAAATTATAACGTTTTCATCCATGGTTGTATGAACCTAATAGGTATTTTATGGTCGCGTAATAACTCGTTTAAAAATGAAGAATATTCAAAAGTTCTACAATATAATTGTATTGAACACTTTAATACAACTGTGTACTGGTCTAATTTTATTATGACCCAAAACTATTTAAGCAATCAATCAATCAATATATATATATATATATAATGTTCTCTAGAGATGGAAATTTAAAAAAATAGTTACCACTTCTGCGAATTACGCATTACTCTTCAATAATGAATTAATTTCTTTCGGTAGCTGGCGTGTGTATACATCGCATATCTATAACACGCTAAAATTTCCCCCTCTCATTCCATGAGCCGATGGCTTAGAGAGTAGGGACTCCGACTGACACCAAATCGGTCGAGTTTCCATCTCGGCTGGAAGCAAGTGAATGTCTAGCCACACTGATCAGCTGTGATGCAGCGAAACAGACGTGCAGGTGGATGACAAATATATATTCATTCTTTATAAGTATATTGCTGGTAATATTCTCTTCAAAAAAGTATTGCTGGAATTTTCTCTATGAAAACTATTTTTATACTTTCATAATGTTTTCACCTCAGTTTGGGGGTTAGCTATTTGCCTATAGCTAGGACCCTAATGTGTGATACCCCCACAAGTCAGGATGAATCTGGGAACAACAGCAATTAAGAGGTGATTACATGCACCGCAAAATGTCCTAATTAGATGTCTTGCTGCTCGATGCAGTTTATCGTCAAACCAAGGACTGATGTCGCTTATCGTCATACACTTGACGCCTCACTGGGAGAGTTATCCCTCTGCAGAGGTGGAGTCGGTGTATTCTGAAGCTCAAGCCGACAGAACGTCCCACAGTTTGCAAAGACGCACTAAAGTGCAACCTAATTTCTGTAACCTGGAGGATATATCTGAAAACGCAAGTCCTCATGATACAACGAATTCTGTCACATTGAGTTAAGATAATCTTAATTCTTCAACACTTTCTTTGATAAAAAAGTTCGTTCCTTTAAAGCATTATGTTTATACAGTTGTATTTTTTCAAAAAAGTTTTCGTCACTTCATCCTTTTAAGACGCCTGTAAGCTCCCAAGAAACCCCGAGTACTTAAAAAAAATGGAATGAAGAATTATTTGAAAAAAGAAAACAGTGATAGATTTTCGAATGGAAGACTAAGCTTACACCTGTTTGATGACAAGAGGTTACCAGAGTTGGATCGTTTCGCAAGGGCAGGGTTTTTAAAAAGAAGCAAACATCAAGCTTAGGTGTTGAAATGAAGTAGTGTTGAAAATAGAGATAAAGCAGAAAAAAAAAAAAACGAAATAAATATCCCACGCCACTGGATACATCGAACTACAAGGCCAAATCTACAGTCAACCGTTATTCTGTGTAGGCGTGTACGAACATCGTTAGAACTTGCGTGACCTCAATGAGTACTAATGTCGTCCCTTATATTTAAAAGAATAAATGCGAGTGTTCCTGGAACGCAATATCATGTATTTGAGTTGGTAGGCGAGTTGTGATTGTGCTAAATTGTTATTGAAAGGAAGAATTTCATTTCAAATGTATCTTGCGCAGAAACGGCCATTACCAACGAAGCAAGATGAATTATTTGGCATCAGGTTTTTACTTTGACGGAACATCTTTCGTTTGGCGTAATTCTCTTTAATGATTTCACCCCAAGCAAGACGGTACCGCCAATGATGTGCAGGAGGCTACATAAGAGAGTTAAAGTTTTAGGCAAGAGGAGAGTCAAGACAAAGACGAACCAGCTACAGGGAGTGAAAGAGAAAGAATGTGAACACAAGAATGAAGGCAGTTACGAAGGTAGAGAGAAAGGAAAAGAACAAGATACATGGGGTGATGTGGAAAGGGATGGAGTTAAGAGGATAAGAGATGGGAATTGACATTGCATTTAAATTCTTGGAGGTTGTAGCCGTCAGGAAAGCAAGTTCCACGGGCGGGAACGCGAGAAAAGAAACTGATGGAGTAGAATTGCTGCCTGCATTTGGTTGATCTAACTGTAAAAGGGTGGGACCTTGTTGCCAGTCTGGTTGCACGAGTAAATTCTTGGGGAGTGGGCACCAGTGACCTAAGTTTGTCAAAGCAGAAGCCATGAAAATATTTTCAGAAAAGACAGAGGGAAGCCACATCCCGCCGATGAGAAAGTGGCTGGAGTCGAGCTGCCAGGTCGGGACCTATCACGTTACAGATTCTCTTTTGGAGCCTGTCAAAAACACTGAGATAAACAGCAGGGGCACCTGATCAGATATGACAACAGTATTCAATGCACGGTCTAGTAGTTGATTTAAACATTTAAAAAAATAACGTGCATATTTTTTCCATGTAAAGGAAGTTAAAGTGAACAGGTATTACTTAAATTGTTAAAAAGAAAGCAAGACTAACTCTAAATTGCAAGGACAGAGATGCTCGTTAACAAGACGAGAGCTTTGTCTATATTTCTGAGAAGAGGTTTTGTAAGTATATAAACTATTTACATTGTTCCGACTGCTGACCTCATATTTATTGCCATATTCATGACGTTTAGGCCGTTGTAAGCTCCGAAATTTAGGTGATTAGAATTTCTAACTTAACCCTTTATTTCGTTCACCTGGATAGATTGTTCTAGTTCCATGAGTCATGCTTCTTCCAAATGTCTAGGTATCGGTTATCTCTCTTTAACTCAACACTCGAAGTTATCATTCATCTCTGCTGTAGACAGGTATTGAACTCTAAACTCTGGGCCCACTCAACCAATGCTCGTATTCACTAGTCCATGTGTGGAAACTGATACGGAGACTTCTGGAAGATGTATGAGTAATGGAACGAGAACAATCTAACTCGGTGAATGAAAAAAGTTCAGTTTGAGATTTCGATCACCTGAAGAGGTAGCAGCGTTAATCCTTCCTATTATAATAAAGACCGTTGTGTATTTATTAATTATATATATATATATATATATATATATATATATATATTCCTCCTGTCACACTCACGGGAAGAGAGACAATAGCGAGGCAGCATCTGCTCAGTTCATTGTTTTTACTACCAGTTATAAAAGTTCGTGCTGCGTGTTTGCTCTTTAACAGTGCTTTATTTTATTTTTTGCAATAATTATGTCGTCTATTATTAACGAATACACACACTTAATAATTCTGCTTGTTCCTTCCTTAATTACTTAGTTCCTCCGTCCGTTACGCCACTGAAGAAAGATAACACACTCTCTACACAAGCTTTTCCTTCCCCTCTATCTTTTTATAATCTATAAATGCTACTCTCCTCAGCCTTTCTCTCACCTTTGCCAAACCGAAGGGTAGTAAAGAGTGAGAGAGTAGGAGGAGAGAGCCTATAGCATTACCGTATCAGTAGCAGCTTAAGCTGGTGGTTGTGTGTGTGTGTGTGTGTGTGTGTGTGTGTGTGTACTGTAAAATATAGTAAAAAAAACAGACAAACAAAAAGGTAGGTTTGTTGTATCCCGCGACCTAATAACGAAATTTCTGGCCTCTACACCCTTGGCCATTACTCAGTTGGTCTTTTCTGTTTATAATGGACACAAGAGCCATGATTCTTCAGTAATTAAAAAGAAACATATTCTTTTTCAAAATCTCTCACAAAATAGCGTACTGTATTTTGGTTATGGTCTGTGCATACGTCGCTTAATATAAGATTACAGTAAAGTAGCTTCTATGGACATTACTTTTATAGATATTTAATAAAATTACACACTGTGTTATCGTTATTTTATTATCCAATACCTTTATGTTTGAAGACGTTATTATCATTTGTAGTATGACAAAGTAAATTTTTTCCAGGAAATCATAATTATCCTTCCGTGGAAATTCCACGGGTTCTGCTAGTTATCTGCCCTCCTTTAACCAGGATGTGCATTGTGGTACAGTGGATATCGGCTCGGAACGAGAAGCCGGGGAGCTGAGTTCGAATTCCATTTGAATCCATTGTATTCACTTACGCGCAAATACCCTTGGGAAAAGTATTAATCCGCCTATTCCTTCCAGTTATGGGTTAAATAGCAGGACAGATTGGGTTCTATAGCCTTGGTCGGCAACCAGTCTACCGCAGAAAGCAATGGCAACCTACTGCGGAATAATCTTCTGCCCAGTCAGTCATGTCTCTTTCAAGACATGATCGCCCAAGCGTGTATCACGTATGGCACTTAACTGACCGACTCCTTTAACCACAATAGAGAAACATTTCTACCTTCTATTAGAATGGATGACGCTAAACCCCTAGAGAGCAAGTCACTACGGCTCCTTGAAAGACGACATTGAATCCCACGCTGAATCTACCTCTAAAATGTCTGGCTTATTGTGTCGCGTCAGGAAATTTTTTCTCATCAGAATCCATTTTGCACTTTCATAAATCTACCATTCGTCCGTGAATACTGTTGAATACTGTTGCAATATCTAGTCGGGTGCACCTGTTATTCATTTTGAGGTTCTTGACAAAATCCAAAGAAAGATCTGCAATATGATCGATCCTGACCTGGCAGCCAGCCTTCAGTCACTTTCTCACCAATGTGATGTGGCTTCCCTCTGTCTTTTCTACAAGTATTTTTATGGCAACTGCTCTGTGAGCCCTCCACTTTCTGGTACCTTTACTTCCTGGTACACGTGCTACTAGATTGGCATCAAGGTCCCACCCTTTTACCGTCAAAATAGTTAAATGTAACCGCCTTTTCTATTCTAACGGTTTCTTTTCTCGCACTTCCCGTTTGTGGAACTCACTTCCATTCGCTTGCTTCCCTGATAGCTACAATTTTCAAGATTTTAAATGGAATGTCAATTGCCATCTTCTATCAACTTGATTTCCATCCGTCTCTTATCTTTTCTTCAACATCCTCTGTAACATTTTCATTATCTCATGGTATGGATTCATTACCGGTGTTTAACCATGTTTTTTTTTAACCTTTTGACCCGAGTACTCCAGATGTGCGTTGTGGTGCAGTCGATTTCGACTCGGAACGACAAATCGGGAAGCAAAGCTCAAATTCCATTTGAATTCCTTGCATTCACTTACGCGGAAATACCCTTGGTAAACGTATTAATCCATCTCTTTCCCCCACTTATGGGTTAAATAATAGAACAGATTGTGTTCTCTTGCCTTGGTTGGCAACCAGTCTCCCTCAGAAAGCAATGCCAAACTACTGCGGGATAATCTTCTGCCCAGTCAGTCATGTCTCTTTCAAGACATAATCGCCCAAAGCGTGTATCACGTATGGCACTTAACTGACTAACTGAATATAATAGTCTGTAAAAATTAAAATTTGTATTGGGCATAAAGTAGGGGATCGGTTTTCTATTGTTATGAAGTAATAAACAGATCCCCCGCTAATTACTACTTAATAATATAACATCTTTTCCCCGTCTACCTTTTTTTTTTTTTTTAATCATTTCACCCCGAGCAAGGCAGAAACGCCACTGATGTGCAGGGGGTTACATAAATGTAGAAAGATTAATTAGAAAAGAGTGAGGAGTACAAGCTAGTTAGAAAGGAACAATAGAAAACTGAGAAAGCAGGTGCAATGACAGGTACATGGGCGGAGAGAAAGGGAAGGTTATACAGGGGAGGGGAGAGAGAGCTAGAGGCCAGTGGTTAGTAGGTGAGTATTAACTTTGCTTTTAAATTTCTGGAGGTCGTAGCCGTCAGGAAAGCAAGAATACGGGAGTGAGTTCCACAGGCGGGAAGTGCGAGAGAGGAAGCTGCAGGAGTAGAATTGTCGTCTGCGTTTGGCTAACCTGACTGTGAATGGGTGGGACCCAGTTGCCAGTCTGGTTGAACGGGTAAACACCTGTTGAGGAGGCATCAGTGACTTAAGCTCATCCGAGCAGAAGCCATGAAAGTATTTATAGAAGAGACAGAGGGAGGCCACATTTCGACGATGGGAAAGTGGATGGGAAATTCGTCCTTGTTATTCGTCCCGATCCCCGTTCTGGAATTAATTTCCCCGATGTGACCCTCTGTCTCCCTTGCCATCAATATGTTCTGTGAGTACGAAATTCTCGAAACCTTTCCTTAAAGCTTGCTAACATTTTATAGTCATTCTCGGTATCCTTCTGTTCAACGCACATTGGTCGCTATGAGTATTCTTCATCTGTGAGATGATTGTTCAGTATTCACTGCCATGCAGGTGGATTGATATCTCTAGATAAAGAGCCATTGGATGGAGGTAGCGGAAGACTTATTAAAAAATTTCATTTGGGTTGTTTTATGGCATATCAACTTCAATGGGTTATTTAACCCTGGAACACTAACCATCAATTAAAGTTACACCACTACTAACCATATATATCATACCCGATTTAGAAAATATCAAAAAATATTAGATATAAATCTTTATTTGAAATATTTTACATGCAGGCACATCAAAATTTGTACTTTGAGTTAATATTAATAGAAACTAAAAAACATTTATCTAAGAAAATCAGATACTGAAAATTTTATTAATTTGTAATTAAAATGGCGTCATTTGCGCTGGGTACTATATATGCATGTTTAGTGTCCTCGTGTTAATGGCGACAAGAGTTTTACAATAGGTTCGTTTGAATAGAATATTCTCTGTAAGAAATCAATTTTAAATCGAATTTTTGATCATATTTTATTTACGTATATTTGTAAAGAGAGCTTTTAATGAGAGTCAAGTACATTGCTGGTAATAATCGTTTTTCTTCAAAGATATTCGTGGAATTTTTTTTTGTTTTCTCTCTCAAAAATGTCTTTTCTGATGTTTATTCTTCACAATGTATTGCTAGTAATATATATTTTCTTGTAGAAGCCAACCACTTTTAGATATGATCGTATATTTATATTTTTTAACAGATCAAACCTATCAGTATTATAAAACTGTTGTCTAGAGATAGCTTGTTCTGGACAAGCTGTCAAAATATGTTTAATTGATAGTACTTGTTTACATGCTTGGTACACTGGCTGAATTTCATTGGTAAGTATGAAAGAATATGTCATTATCGTATGGCCGATGCGCAAGAGGGTAGTTACGACCTCCTCTTTTAGAAACTTTCTGATAAATCCATGCAATCCAGCTTTAACGGAGTTTATTTTGTGGATAATCATCCCACTACTTCTATTTTTTGAAAATAGATTTGTTTCTTTCCTCCTTAATGTCTGTATATGTGATCTTTATCCCTATAGAACATCCGGAAGAAACAGCTGAAGTTCCTGGGTCATGCAATAAGGAAGGAGGGCTTGGAGAACCTGATACTAACAGGCTATATAGGGTTAATAAAAAATAAAAAAAAAAGGGACAGAGGAAAGAAGCGGATAACATATTTGAAGGGCCTGAGCAGGTGGATGACAAAACGGGGGCTGTGAGATCTTACAGGAGAAAGCGTGTTAAGAGCCACCAGGGATAGGAAGACGTGGAAGGCAATGATCGCCTACGTCCTAAAAGAACAAGGCACATAAAAGAAAAAGAAGAATTTTTGTAAGGTATAATAAAAGTAGATAGGTTCGCCTATTGTTCTGTTCACACTGCCCCTGATTTTTTTTAACAGGATATGTTTATCACTTGTTCCCCGTCTAAGATTGGATTTTGCAGTTTCTTCTCTTTTGCATAGAGTACTCTTACTTAAATTTGTGCTATCCTGGGTGAGTTGGGTTGGCTTCTTCCCAAGAAGTTTCATGGGACTTCTCGGTTCCACAGTCGGTCTCCAACCGCATGTGGTGTGAAGATTTACCCACAGTGGGTTGCCAGTCCTTACTACGGTAGACTAGTCGATAACCAAGGCTATAGGACCCAGTCTGTTATGTTATTTATCCACAGCTAGTGATGGATTCTTAACTTTCCTCCCCCCAAGAAAAGGTAATGAATTCGAAATATTGAGCATCAGGAAGAGACAAGTGAAGTTCCTATGACATGCAATGAGGAAGGAGGGCTTGATTAATCTGATACTAAAAGGCCAAATAGAGGGAGAAAGAGACAGAGGACAACAGCGGATAACATATTTGAAGGGTGGATGACAAAATGGGGGCTGCGAGATATTACAGGAGAAAGCGTGTTAAGAGCTACCAGGGATAGGGAGACGTGGAAGGCCATGATCGCCTACGTCCTGAAAGTGTATAAGTGATACAGACGTAGATCGCCCGCCCTACATTATGATGTTCCTATATACGAAGCGTAAACAACTGAAATGTGGTTCTACAGAAGGATGCTGCGAATATGATAGACCAAGCATGTGAGTAATGAGGTTTTAGAAAGAATGGAAACAAAAAGGAAATTAATATTGAGCATCAGGAAGAGACAGCCAAAGTTCGTGGGGCATGAAATGAGGAAAGAGGGCTTGGAGAACTTGATTCTAACAGGCCAGATAGTGGGAAAAGGAGAGAGAAGAAAGCAGCGGATAACATATTTGAAGGGCCTGAGCAGGTGAATGATAGAACGGGGGCCACGTGATATTACAGGAGAGAAAGCGTGTTAAGAGCTACCAGGGATAGGGAGACGCGAAGGCCATGATCGCCTACGTCCTGAAAGGACAAGGCACATATAAAAAGAATACTTTTAGATTGTAAGAATAAGCATTTATTGATGCAATTTGTAGTACTTATAGAGAGAGGAGAAGGGGTGAATTCATACCTTCTACAAGCATACTGGATATGATAGTATGTTATTCTTATTTAGATTTTTGAACGGATCAAATATGGTATCAGCATTATTAAATTGTAGTCTGGAGATAGCTAGTTCTGGACACACTGTCAAAATATGTTTAATTGATAGTACTTGTTTACATGCTTGGTACACTGGCTGAATTTCAATAGTAAGAAAGAAAGAAAGAAAATGTCATTATCGTATGACCCCCGCATAAAAAAAAAAGAAGAGAACTTTTAACAATTCAATAAAACCAAGAGTGAGGGAAGAAAAATATTTTATTCATAGTAATTTAAACCTTAAAACATGCAATTTAAGAAACAATGATGGAATTTTCATTTTTTTTAAATTACATCCTGTAGATGGCGTCCTCCTGTACAAATGCATTCTTGAAATCTGTTGAGACAGTGACTGAGATCCCCTGTTCATTTTCAAAATAAAAAGGTCCGATGATCTTATATAATGAAACAGCACACTATACTGTCACATTACTATCGTGTAAAGGGCGCTCATGAATTGCATTAGGATTTGTGTCTACCCAGTAACGGTAGTTCTGCTTATTCACGTAACCTGTGAGATGAAAATGGGCCTCGTCTGACATGCATAACTTTCTTAGAAATTCATTTTGATCCATCATAGTTACTGAAATGGCAGAGTGTTTGCTTCGTGAGATCACTGTTTCGCAGTGCCGCCACTTGCTCATATCTGCAAAGACGCACTTAAAAAAAAATTCATTTGGGGGGTGGGGGTCACTCTATACTAACTTCGACCTTGGGCTGGATTGCATGGAGTTGGTTTTGTAAGATAATCATCCCAGTACTCCTGCCATTTTTTGAAAATATATTTGTTTATTTCTTCTTTAATATTTAAAATATATTTGTTTATTTCTTCTTTAATATCTGTATATGGGATCTTTATCCCTTTATCTATATTTATATCCAAAGCTGATTTGTTTGTCAGGTCTCCTTTACAGTTACCTTTTATTTCAGTGTGGCGAGGGATCCAACATAATACTTTTCTCTTTGTTCAAAGCGCTGATTTTCAGTAGTAAATTAAGGATCATTGGGTTGTTGGATTTGTTCCCCTCCAAGGAAGACGGAGAATGATTCTGAAAAAAAAATAGGAAGTTCTTTAGTTTGCTCTCGGTGATGATGTCTAGAGCCAATTCATTTGCATCGTAAAAAATCGAACCTTTCCCTAGGGAGGTGTTTTTTTATTTTTATTTTGTGGTCATTTTTGACTGACTGCTGCAGTTCATATTTTGTCTCCACTTTTTGACTCTTCAGTATATATTTTTGTGTCGTCGTGGAAGTTCTTCAGTGTTTTCTGGAATGTGTCCAAAAACGTAAGAGGGTGGGTTTTTTTTCCTTGGAAACTTATGCATTTCTTGGATAACTTGAGGATGTTTAATCGCCCAGGGTGTAATTCTGAATACCGTTGTTTCTTGGATATTTGATAATGAAGTACCTAATTCTTCGGTAATGTGTTTCATCCTAAATCCATATGGATGTACGACATTTTCGGTATGATTGAATTAATCAAAATAATTTTGTTCAAATGTAGACATTTAAGCTGGATTAGTTGAGCACGATTTAATGTTTTTCACTATAATACTGTAATGTCAGTTTAATACACCGTTTGAGTTTTGTTTAATGGCATATCAACACCTCTGTGGGTTATTTAATGCCAAAAAGGTAGTGCTTTAAGGTATTTTATTAATGTTCAGTTATAGTAAGAACGTTGATTTAGTAAGATTTTGATCAAATGTTTTTAATTTTAGAAACTGAAAATGTCTTCTAATTTTGTATTAAAAATGTATTGCTAGCAATAATTTTTTTTCTTTCAAAAATAAGTTACGGTAATATCTATTTTCTTCAAAATTGTATTCTTGGTAACATCTTTCATTCAAAAATGTATATTTTTCTATACAAGTCTATTTTAATACTTTCATAGTGTTTTGACCTCTGTTTGGTTGGTTGGTTAGTTGGGTTTTATGGCATATCGACCTCTGTGAGTCATTTAATATCAAATCATTTGTGGTATCACATCTTTTTGGTTCCATTATCCCAAGATTATTTCATTGAAACATTCGTTGGATCAAATCAGTTTTTCTTAAATTATCCATTGTTTTGGGTCAAATTACTTTAAAACATTCATTGCATTAAATCTTACTCTTTTGCATCATACATATCTTTGGGTTTGGTTAGTGTTATATTATATTTATATTAGTGTTATATATTATATTAGTGTTATAGTTTGGGGTTTAACTATTTGCTCATAGCTGAGACCCTAACAGGTGCTACCAATCCGGGTCAGGGTGGACCTGGGAACAACAGCAATGAAGAGGTGGTTCCAAGCTCCTCACAACCTCCCAATCAGAGGCCTTGCTGTCAGATGGAATTATTTGGACTTGTCCTATCCCTGACACTTGCATAGGGATGGGCTCATGTGCCCCTCAACTACTTTTTTGCCTACGACAAGAAAGTGTTTCCCTTATATTTCACTTTCACAATTTCTTTTTCCGGAACTCACAAGTATGAGAGTAAGCTGGATGATTCTCCTGACAATTTGCACATCTAATGTCAACGTGGCAATCACCCTCATCATGATCGGAGTCATTCTGTCGACATTTTGCGCACGTAGGTCTGATCCTACAGCTGTCTTTGTGATGTCCAAATTTCTGACCTCTAATAGACCTCAGAAAAGCTTGGATATATAACTGGCTTAACATTGTAGCCTATTTTTATTTAAGAAATAATTTTTTGGTGAATTGAACGTGAGGATTTGTTTGTCAATATCTTTTCGCCCTTTCTTCTAATCGTGATCCTTCAGTTGTCAGTGACTTCCTGACTACACAAGGCAGAGGAGAGTTCTTCTGGGGTGGCCAGAGAGAGCTCTTTACTTCTAATAACTCTTTTCCATGTGTTCAGTCTTGGGTGAGGGTAAGTTCTCACAATGTGGAAGGTATTTCTTGTTTCAACCTCCACTATTAAATCGTCTATCATATTGGCTTAATCCGACTGGATATTACTTTTTCAAGAAAGTTTGTGTGTGTGTGTGTATGTGTGTGCGTGTGTGTGGGGGGGGGGGGGTAATCTTGACAACGGAGTTCCCAAAGACTCTAGAACAATAAGTCCTGGAAAGCATGGCCTTATTTTTTTCGAAATCCGAGTCTGAGAGGTATCGTTTGGGTTTTTTTTTTGTTTCCTAATTTTCAGGATTTATATATATATTATATAATGTTTTCAAATATGTTTCTCTCCACATTTGTTTTTGCTGTAGGGAAGTGTCAAGTAATTTATTAGTTATGCCTGTCATATTACGAAAATTGTGATTACCTAATTTTTATCAGTAACTCGGTTATTGTTGCATTTAGCGTTTCAAACAGTTTCGCCCCAGCAAACACTATTTTTTTATAAAACAAAATGAGCCTCCTCTTTTATTCTCTAGAGATTTAAACGCAGAAATAGTTTGGAGGGGGGCGATGAAAAAATAGAGTGGAGCTTGGTTAGCAAAATGTAATACTAGGCACTAAATATTCCGTTTATATCATATTCGAAGCAATGCATTTGCCGGGAAAATGTTATATATATATATATATATATATATATATATATGTGTGTGTGTGTGACCTCAAAAGCTGTAGTGCGATTTTCACTTCCAGTGTCCCGTACGCACGTGTTCGTTGTGCTTTGAAAATCTTACATGCAAACAAAACAGATTACCACTATTGTTCGTCCGCGAGCTGTTTAATACACTTAATATAATTGTCATCTTTGATAATGTCCGATGTAAGCCGAAAGCTCAGTTTAGAGTAAAAAAAATGTATCAATATTGTGATCTTTCTTCTTTCAACGATACTGCTATTAAGCTTATCAGACGATATAAAAAGAATGTACACAAAATCGACAAAACTTGTCTATATTATTTAATGAAACATGCATCAATGATAAAATACTGCCTAAATACACACACAATATATATTATATATATATATATATATATATATATATATATATATACACGATTTCGTGCTATCACAACCACTGATGTCTCACAAAAAGTTCCGTCTATCCAATTTCATTAATATTTCTGATAAGTAACTTTACATTATTTGGGGTGAAATAACAGAAAGATCCCACAAATTTATGGCTTCAGCTAAAGATATTTTTTATACATAATTTTATACTTTCAGTGTAAACGTCTGCCCTGAACTTAAAAAGGTTTGGACAACTGATTCACAAGACATTTTCAGATTAAACAAATCCAGACATAAATGTCCGTCTGTTAAAATGACTTATAATAATATTTACGACATGTTTTAATAATATCACATAATTTATTCGTTTTTTTTGTGGCATATTATTCTATAGGGTTTTTTAATGTCGAAATCTAAGTACAGGGTGGGTAAGGTATTTGAAGAAATACCTCTTTTGGTTATTGCTGCATTGACTAAATTTGATTTAAAAAAAAGAATCACGTGGCAAACATTCAGATTACTCAAGAAATGAAAAGGCGTGCTTAACTGTAGCTTTAATGGTTGAGCATAGTGATTCAGACATCTCGATTTACAATCTTTCGTCTACAAAGTTCATTACAAAGATGGATACATGTCACCAGTTATACATGCTTGGGCGATCATGTCTCTTTCGAGACATGACTGACCGAGCAGAAGATTATCCTGCAGTAGGTTGCCATTGCTTTCTGCGGTAAACTGGTTGCCGACCAAGGATATAGAACCCAGTCTTTCCTGTTATTTAACACAGGACTGAAGAAAAGTAGACGGATTAATACCTTTCTCAAGGGTATTTGCGCGTAAGTGAATGCAAGGAATTCAACTGGAATTCGAACTCGGTTTCTTGATTTGTCGTTCCTAGTCGATATCCACTGCACCATAACGCACATCCTTGCTCCACAACGCACATGTATCAGACCGTAAAAAGCATTCGAAACATCTGATATCATCAGAACACCCGAATTTATTCAACAAGTTCAGCAGCCTATTGATGACAATTGAAATAAATTTATGAGATCCCTCGCAAAAGATTTCCATATGTCAGAATTGTCCACAAAGACATCAGATATGTCTTATGTGATGAGGAAAAGTCAATTTTTACTAGAAAAAAAAATTAATCAGATCTAAAAATACTATTGGTGCTAATATAACGTGAGGTTTGCCTCCTGTTTTCTTTTATAGCATGAGGTCTACCGCAGCATCGAATTTTTATTTATATATATATATATATATATATATACACACACACACACACACACACACACACATACATACATACATACATACATACACTAAGTATATCTATATGGTATTTTTATTAAAAGATATAGTGGTAAAAAAAAAAACACGCTATCAAATACAATGCATATATTTATTTTAGTGATAAACGCTTCGTATATTTTCTAGGAATGGTAGGAATAGATCATTGAAATTTTGTCTCATCTTCCAGCAAAAATGAAATATTTAACTGGTTCAGACCGAATAGGATTCTGATATAGGAGATTCATTTGCATTAGCGGTCACAATCTCAACAATATCAGATACGCGGATGACACGGTGCTGATAGCGGACACGGAAAGGGAAATGCAGGACTTTTTATAGAAAGTAGAAAACAAAAGTGAAAAGAAAGAACTGAGCATAAACTTCAAGAAAACTGAATGTATGCTCATCAGCAAAAAGAGGAGCCCAATATGCTAACAGTCGAAGATACTAAATTAAAACAAATAAAAAAAAATATCTAGGAATTGTTTTGACAAAGGATGAAAAGTGCGAAATGGAGATCCAAAGACGCATTTCAGAAGCTAACCAGAGTGCTGAAAGACAGGAAAACCTGATTAGAAACAAAGAAAAGAGTGTTGGATTGCTATGCGATATCTGTCCTTCCGTATGGAAGTGAATGCTGGACGCTCTCATCAAGGATGAAGGAGAGGCTCGAGGCAGCAGAAATGTTTTACAGAAGGATACTGAGAATATCATGGACGGAGTGCGTGTGCAATGATGAGGTGTTGAAAAGGATGCAAACGAGAAGAAAACTTATAGTTAACATCAGAAAGAGACAAATGTGGTTCCTGGGACATATAATGAAGAAGGAGGGCGTGGAGAATTTAATACTCACAGGTCGGATAGAGGGGGAGGAGAGACGGGGGAAAGCAGCGCGAGACATACTTGTTAAGTCTGAGCAAATGGATGGCGGAGCGGGGCTTAGAAAAGATACCAAGAGAAAAAAATACTGAGAGCGACAAGAGACTTAACCAAGTGGAAGTCCATCATCGCATCCGTCCTGAAGAGACACGGAACATGAAGAAATCATGTGTTTAGAAAATGTAAACCAAATATAGATATTCATGTTAGACATCACCTGACGACCACATGAGGGGAGGGGTACGGTAGACTGTGCCAAGAAGAAAAGTTAGAGATTATGCTATTCCCAAACAAAAACGAACTATTGAATAAAAGAACGCAAATTATGATTAAATGTAACCATACTAAAAATGCCTCTTAGGTTCATACAACCATGGATGAAAATGTTATGATTTCTTGTAATTTTAAAAATTGTCCGTTCAAAAATTTTCCCGCCAAGTGAGTGTTCAAAACTGTAAAACCAGTTATTGAAAATCGCCTGAAGACACCACTCATGGTAAAAACCTAGGTCGCGTAATAACTCGTTTACAAATGGAAAATATATATATATATATATATTAATTATGTTTTAGAACATGTACATAATTTCTTCTATATATGTCCTCTTCCCTACAACGGGATTGTAGAGAAGAGGACATATATAGAAGAAATTATGTACATGTTCTAAAACATAATTTATACTAAATATTCACTGCTCTATACATCATATATCGAGCACTGTTTTAAATTAATGTTTTGAACGGAAAAATTTTTTCTTTTTTCTCTCCTCATTCTATACTCACTCGGATATATCTCCCCCCTTCTGTCACGCTCAAGTGGGGAGGATTATTATTTTTGTTTTTTTCTTATGTCTTAATGTAAGATATTCAATATACATGTTGCTGTCATTTTCAGTTTCATTTACTAGATTAGAATTCATATAAAGTTAGCCGGTTTGGAAAGAATATTTTAGGTTGGCCCAAAAAATTCGTTCGCTTACTAAGTTGAAGATTTCCTTAATAAACCGGACGAACTTTTTGGCCAACCCAATATAATCTGGTTCCTAAATCTTAAAGAAAAAAATGGTAAGTTTTCCATCTAGTTACATGTGCTATCCATTTTAGTTGTTGCTTCTGTTGAAAATCTTCAAGTGACGTGCTTTTAGTTATTTGGTAAATTTATCTGTTTGTGATTCTGTAGCCCTAGTCTATGAGATCTAAAAAGTTGGTTGTATATTTATGATGTCCATTTATCCTTAGGAGATACCAAGACATCTTCCTCACAGTTTTTTTTTTGTAAATAAAATTTTCCACTGTCTCATTTCCAGCTTAGAGATTCAGAAACAAGAAAAAGTCTGAATATTTCGTTATTCTCTCATTTCGTTTTATTTTTCTTGACGTCAGAGTTCACCAGTGAGGTAGTGGTGAGTTGGTTGAATGTCTATTAGCCTTGTGCCATACATAACCGAACGCCCTACAACTTAAGATTTATTAGAATCAGCAGAAGGTGAAAAGTTGGAATGTGGAAGAATAAAAGTATATAGGTTGTATGTTAAAGTAGAATTTTTTAAAGAGAACAGAAGAACATGAATTTGTAGAAGTTATATGTCCAATGAGAAATAGTAAGAAGTGTCCAGAATTCTAGTTGTAAGTAGCAAATGTGTTTAATAAAATGTGTTCCTTTCTTTTTTTTTTTACGGCTGAGAGAAAGTGAAAAGGAAAGTGAAGCAATAAAGGAAATTGTACTTATCATGGTTTATATTTACGAGTTAGTTGAAGTATCTTGTTTCTTTGACGGCGTGTGAGTGAAGACGAAGAAATGAAAATTAGGAGACTAAGAAAGAATGTGTGACGAGACCTTTATATGGCCAGATCATGCTTGAAGTTTCTTTTGTTACATTTAAGCGTGTAATCTCTCGCTCAGCCTTTCTATCCCCCACCCACTATCTGGGTACTGGACATCCCACTTCTTCTACCCTCTCTCGAAGGATGCTACGGATATCGTGGACTGAGCATACAAACAACGATGAGGTGTAGGAAGGAATGGCAACAAAAAGGAAATTGATACTGAGCATCAGGAAGAGACAACTGAAGTTCCTAGGACACGCAATGAGGAAGGAGAGCCTGGAGAACCTGATACTGACTGGTCAGATAGAAGGAAAGAGAGACAGAGGAAGGCAGCGGATAACATATTTGCAGGGTCTGATCAGGTGGATGACGGAACGGGGGTTGCCAGGAGCAAACATACTAAGAGCCACAAGGGATAGGGAGACATGGAGAACCATGATCGCCTACGTCCTGAAGGGACAGGGCACATAGAAGAATCTCTCGCTGATCCCATCTGACCGACTGCTTCGATTTTGTTTTTATAGCTTTTTTAGTTTTTCACACTGGATTACTAACTTTTCTCAGTTTTGCAAATCGTCTCCCTTCATTGGCCAGAAAGTTAATTTAACATCTGATTGCGAAATCCGGCTTCGTCTTTTTCTTACAGTATGGAGTCAATCCTTATTCTACTAGGGAAAAAAAAAAAAAAAAAAAAAAAAAAAAAAAAAAAAAAAAAAAAAAACAGGATTTCACACGTCATTGTGAATTTTTGTAAAAGGGAAGAAAAGAAGAAAGATGCTTTTAATTTTAAATTTTCTATCCGCCACAATAGATTTATTTTTGGCTTGTTCGCCATACGAAACGAAAATATTCATGGCATTTATTTTTATAAATATTCTCTTAATTTTGCGAAGTCATAAACTAATTCTATTACAATTTTCAGACTTTACAAGCTTGTCATAAGCCCGGTCATTGTATTAATTTTTGTTTCGCATTATTTTTTTTCAATTGTGAAGGAAAACAACTAAGTTGATCAATTCCAAACCGGCTGACTTTATATGAATTCTAATCTAGTAAATGAAACTGAAAAAATACTAATATATGCAACTATATTATGACGACTAAATGTTTTTTGTAAGGTATGAACAAAATGGGCGTAAAAAGTAATTTTTTTTCCATATAAATATCGAATAAGCACTCCAGAGTTTGGGAAATATATATATATATATAGTACGTGCAAAAGTATTAGGACAAGAACTATTTTATCTTATGAGGCATCAAAATAAAGTTTAAAATCACCCTTGTCCTAACACTTTTGCACACTACCAGTAGTGTGCAAAAGTATTAGGAGAGAGATGATTTTCCTGAAAACCTCACAGAAATTCAAATACAGGGTGAAAAGCCAAGTAAATTGCTAATAAAAATTGATTATTTTAAACTCGGTGTAAAAGAAATTAAAAAGAAGTTTAAGAAGTTTAATTTTTCCTATTTTCTATCAAACAAGTTATTTGAACTACTCATTATTCTGTTATCCTTGGATATGACTGGCTTTTTTTCTTATTCTCCGCTCTCGAATTGAAAAATCTAATGTTACTTCGCAAGACACACTTTGGGAACAAATACAAGCTGCTTGGCAGGAGATATCATTAGATACGTTGAAGAAGATTGTGATGTCAATGCCTGACAGAATGAAGGCTGTGATCAAAGTAAAAGATTATTATACTAAAATTTATTTTGTAATAAGTATTTTTCTTGTTAAAGCATTTGTTGAGTAAATCAAATAAAATTACTTTAATTGAAGGGAAATTTTAACGTGTTGTATATAAGCAGTGTATCACGACAGTAACCGAAAGAACTCAATTTACACAGTTTCCACTTCTGCGATATATGCGTCACTCTTCAGAAATGAATTGAGTTCTTTCGGTGACTGGCGTATGTATACACTGTTTATAGACAACACGTTAAAAAAATTTCCTTTCTGAACCCATGCGTCTATGGCTTAGAGGGTAGCGATATCGACTGACACCAAATTGGTCGAGTTTCGATCCCGGACAAAATCAAATAGATGTCTAGCCACACTGATTAGCTGTGATACAGCGAAACAGACTTGGATGATTAATATATTATGCTCTCATTACGACTGATCTCTCTAGAGAAGAACATTTTTTAAAAATTCCAGTTTTGCGAGATTATATATAGTTTTATGTAATGGATGTTCTTGTACTTAGTTTTCTTAAAAAGGGAAATGGTTAACAAGCGGTCTGGATGAAGAAGACGTACTAAAAAATATTGCGTTCGACGGGAATCGAACCTGTATATCCTGATGAAAAAAAGAATATAGTTTTGACATTTTTTTTTTAGAAAATACTAGCAGAGTCAAAAAATGATTTATGATCCTTGAAGCAATTATCCTTGTATAACAAAAATAACCATCTATATATATATAAAAAAAAAAGGGTCAGGTAACCTTAAAAGAGAAAGTCACATCTCACTAGTTCTACTAAACTCACCATTTATCTTTCCTTACCCTGACAAGGACTTCAGAAAACCGAAACCTTGTCTGGTATTTCCTCTCTTTTTCTTCCGAAATTATCTTCGGACAATTTCTGAAGAAATTTCCTCCTTGTCTGAGAAGGGTTATAAATAATTATGAAAATGATTAAGATTAATCGTCATAAAGGGGTGATTTTTCAAATGCAGCTTAGAGGTGACAAGTCCAAAAATATGAAGCCCCCAGTGAATATCGAACTCACTCCATTGTAATAGTTCTAGCACGACAAGCTAATCATTACAACACATCAAGGTGCCTTTAATCGACAGAAAGGGGTGATTTTTCAAATGCAGCTTAGAGGTGACAAGTCCAAAAATATGAAGCCCCCAGTGAATATCGAACTCACTCCATTGTAATAGTTCTAGCACGACAAGCTAATCATTACAACACATCAAGGTGCCTTTAATCGACAGAAAGGGTGTGTCATTTTTAATAACATTTACCTTAAAGAACATTCACTGCTTAAATACACTGTTATATATTATGAGGAAGTGAAAGAATAGGTAGATTAAAACCCACTGTTCATGCATTTACTTTTATAAAAGGTGCTCGATAGAAAATAGAGCTTAATATTGTAATTTTATTATTACAATGGTCTATAAAAGCATTATAAAAATGTTCATGTTTCAGAACAATATTGTTCTTCAAGTGATATTTTAAAATAAATTATGAAAATGATTTATTTAGAAAATATAAAATGAATTCATGAAGGGGTGGTAGTTGGTGAATATGCAAGTGGGCCTGTCAATATTGTTCAATAAAAAATGAGAGCTCCAAATTAGGGCTGAATTTTCTCAATTTAGTTAAGAAACTTTTCTAAATGTTTATGTGCGTTGTGGTGTATTGGATATCGGCTCGGAACGAGAAATCGGGGAACCTAGTTCGAATTCCAGCCGAATTCATTGCATTCACTTACGCGCAAATACCCTTGGGAAAGGTATTAATCCGTCTGTTCCTTCCAGTTATGGGTTAAATAACAGGATAGAGTGGGTTCTATAGCCTTGGTCGGCAACCAGTCTACCGCAGAAAGCAATGGCAACCTACTGCGGGATAATCTGCTGCCCAGTCAGTCATGTCTCTTAACAGACATGATCGTCCAAGCGTGTATCACGTATGGCACTTAACTGACTGATGAACAAAAATGGGCGTAAAAAGTATTTTTTTCCATATAAATATCGAATAAGCACTCCAGAGATTTTTGGAAAATTATCTCTTTCTTTCTCTCTCTCTCTATATATATATATACATATAATAATGTGCAAAAGTATTAGGACGAAAATTAAGTAAATTTTTTTAATAAAAATGCTCCTAATTTGAATTATTGCTGTACAAATAATCTAGAAAAAAAAAACTTTAATCAGCACGTAAACCAAAGTAACAATTATTCAAATAATGAAAATAAAATACAAATTTATGTAATTGTCGAAAAGGAAATTTTTTTTTTTTTATAGGTAAGTTTCTGTGGAAAAACGTGAATGCCATTGATTTTATTAAAAATATTTTAGTAACAAACGATAAAAGAAACGGTTAATAACATTCGAGGGGGAAAATGCGTAGTAAATGCTTATAAAATTTTCACTTACCTGCCTATGGTTATGTTACAATTGGACTTTTCCATTTAGGAAACATTCGGCATTCATTTATCGAAATGCGAGATGAAAAATTTATATTTTTAAAAATAGTTTTCAAACATTTAGGTTTTCCAAGTCCACTTCCTGTAATAGCTTTTTCTGGTACGGATAGGAGTTTTTCAAAACATTTGTTTATGTCCGTGGTTTCCAAAGTGGGATGCACGACCCCATAGCCCCTCCTTATAAGAAATTCGAGAATTAATACAAAGAGTGCATAGACGATGAGGTGTAATGGTTAGCAAGCTTTTCTGGCTAGATCCATTACGACTGAAAATGGAATTCGATCCTCAATGGGTGTCCCATATTTTCGACCTTGTGATATATCTAAGCTACGCTTAGAAAATCGCCATACATCGCATATACAGATTGCATACATGAAAATATTTGTGTGTATGTATGTATATGTGTAATTACGTATGTACTGGACATATATATATATATATATACACACACACACATTACCGGCCATAATTATTAAGCAACCCCAATTTTTTTTTTTTTATAAAAAGACATTATGTATTTCATACTATTTTTAGTATTTATTGTCAAGTGTATTATAATTCTAAATGAAAATAGAATGATTCTTTTTTTTTTTTAAATACTGAACATGAACTGTACTGGTGGCCAATTTTTGTGATCTCTTCCCCATGCTAGTCTCTTCTTATTGGCTGATCGAAGTAAAGTCTTCCTGGCTGCCTTGTAAAATTTGTAATAATATCAAAAGAACCATTCTGTTTTCATTTAGAATTATCCACTTGGCAATAAAGGCTAAAAATAGTATTAAATACATAATTTAGTAGTGTACATTATATATATATATATATATGTAGTGTACATTATATATATATATATATATATATATATATACACACCATATTTTTATAAATATTGTAAAATTCTAAAATTAAATGATAATACTATTGCATATATGCAATTTAAAGTTCTTACGGAAAGTCAAGTTAATTACCTTTTAAGATTCTTCCATGTGAATATGTGTTTCCTCTTTAAATAATAATATTAATGTCACAGAGTGGGGGGGTATCAGGATTTCAGTGATGCCTAGGTGGGGGTGTAGCCTCAAATGGTTTGGAACCACAGATTTAAAGGTAGCGTGTAAGGCCAACAACATGATCATATCCTTGTTTTTCCTTAGAATTTATTTGCTAGTCATTTTGGTTGGAAGTCTTCGAGTAGTTTTTGTAGTTTTTATTATTTGATAAAGCTCTTTGTGATTCCGTAGCGCCAGACTATACTGTTTGGTCAAGGATTGCTTTCTGTAAAGGCCTAAACGGTTCATTTTCTATTTTGTGAAAACGGCCGTATACAACTGAAAGTTTAGGTATTTTAAAACGAGTTGGACGCTATGGCTGATAGCCAAGAGGGTCGAAATCTGACAGGGATACGATTCATTTATTCTTATAATATTCTTTTCACATCGGATGTTCTATTTTTCATTAAAAAAAATAATTGTACAACGTTTGCTCACAGAGTGTTTAATCTTCAACAATCTTTCCGTCTTTGATTCTTCTTCGTTTTATTCGTAAGCATATGGGTCGGTTTTGGAATTTGCATCATCAATAGAATGGCTGCTGTTTTTAACCTCTGCCTGTCAGCCAGCCATTTCTCGTCTTTCCAATAGCGTTAAAAATCACTAAGAATTTATATTAAAATCACGGATGTTGCTTTGTAACTTTAAAAATGAAGAGTTCTAAAAAAAAAAAAGAAAAGATTTTTGTATCACTCAATCAATTTTTATTTTTCTGTTATTTTCTTGGGTACAATTTTACGTAAACCAATCTCATTCCCGGATAGTATTCATGGTCATTAAGTAGTCAACTGACCAATAACATAAAAATAAGATCGGAATTGATCATGCGCATTAGGCTAATAAAAGAGACGGGTGTATTTATTTACTAAGGGAACCTCGACGTGGTGTAATAGCTAGAAAGCTTGTCTCACTACAATCATTTCAATTAAGTAATGAGTTTGATCCTCACTGGGTGCCCCATACTTTTTGGCCTTGTGCCATATATAAGCAGCGCTTAGATATGAGTACTAAGCTTGTCGTACCTACTAGACTGCGGCAGGTAACTATTAAATCTACCCTGATCCCACTGGGGTGTGTTGTGACACAGTCTGTTTGCAATGTGGTGACCCGAGCACATATATTCGGGCCAAGAAAGGGTAAAAAATGACCCAAACTCTGTATACGCGATGTCGGGGTCATGCATGATACACGGTTTGGGCGATTATGTCTCGTAAGAGACATGACTGACTGGACAGAAGATTATCCCGCAGTAGATTGCCATTGCTTTCTGCGGTTGACTGGTTGCCAGCTAAGGCTATAGAACTCAATCTGTCCTGTTATTTGACTCATAGATAGAGGGGGAAGAAATGTATTATATCATTAAGTAGTAATTAGTGGGGGATCAGTTTATTAATTCATAACAATATAAAACTGATCCCCCACTTTATGACTAGAAGCCCTAATCAGGATTTCAACTATTATATTCAATCAATCAGGTAAGTGTCATACATGATACACGTTTTGAGCGATCATGTCTTGAAAGAGACATGACTGACTGGACAGAAGCTTATCCCGCAGTAGGTTGCCATTGCTTTCTGCGGTAGACTGGTTGCCAGCTATGGATATAGACCCCAATCTGTTCTATTATTTAACCCATAACTGGAGAGAAGAGATGGATTAATACTTTTCCCAAAGATATTTGTGCGCAAGTGAATGCAAGGAATTCAAAATGGAATTTGAACTCGGATCCCCGATTTGTCGTTCCGAGTCGATATCCACTGTACCACTACGCACATCCGATGATAGGGTAATAAGCTTGTTTTAGCTGGTCTTACCTACTAGTCTGCCGTAGGTAACCAGTAAATGAGATGCGTGTATGAAACAAATCCCTAGCGTCACAGGGATCTGACCGTTTCACCTGCATCTTTAGAGATGATTCCTAAACAAGACCGACTACAACAAATGAAGTTGACTCTATTTATAGCGATTTGAGTCTGAGTTTGAGTTTTGTTTAACGGCATATCAGCCTCTGTGTGTTATTTAATGCCAAAAATGTAGGGGTTTAAGGTATTTTTTAATGTTCGGTTATAGGGAGAAATTGATTTAGTCAGATTTTAAAGAAAGTTTTTTTTTTTTCTTAGATGTCTTCTAGTTTTGTATTAAAAATGTTTTGCTGAGAATATTTTTTTTCCTTCAAAAATGTGTTATGGTAATACCTTTTTCTTCAAAAATGTATTGTTGGTAATATTTTTCCTTCAAAATGTATATTTTTCAGTAGAGAAAGAGCCGCGAGAGACTCGACACATACCGCCTGTTCGAGGGTTGGAATTAATTCGTCTCCAGCCATTATTCGAGAACGCTTTCGAACTCTATCTAGACTAGAATGTGAGAACCGGTTAACCCCTGTTCAAATATGGCAACAGTACCTAATCCGGCTCTTATAAAGGTAGAAGGTAGCTTGAGGAGTTAGGTACGTCCTGTAGCGTCACAGGTATCTGACCGTTTCACCTGCATCTTTAGCAATGGAAAATTGAATACTCACGACACAGTTAAGGAGAGGTAGAGAGAAAAGAACGAATATTTTTCCCAATTAGTTTGTGTGAATATACAACAGGGTATGGACACTAAAGTATGTGCATTGTGGTGCAGTGGATATCGACTCGGAACGACAAATCGGGCTGCCGAGTTCGAATTCCAGTTGAATTCCTTGCATTCACTTACGCAGAAATACCCTTGGGAAAGGTATTAATCCGTCACTTTCTTTCAGTTATGGTTGATATAATAGGACAGATTGGGTTCTATAGCCTTAGCTGGCAACCAGAAAGCAACGGTAACCAATTGAGGGATAATCTTCTGCCAGTCAGTCATATCTCCGACAAACTTAGCTCACTGGTGACCTCTCTATATAAATTTACTCGAGCCACAAGATTAGCAACTAGGTCCCACCCTTTTACTGTGAAACCAATAAATTGTAAACGCAAATTCTACTCCATCAGCTTCTTTTCTCGCACTTCCCGCCAGTGGAATTTCCTTCCATTTACTTACTTTCCCGACAGCTATAATCTCCAAGAATTTAAATGTAAAGTCAATAGTCATCTCCTATCTCACTAATCTGCATCCTCTCTCTCTCATGCTCTTTTCTCCATCCACTCCACTTTCATCAGTATTTTCATCCTTTTCTTACCCACTTCCTGACACCCCCTATAACCAGTCACTCTCTCATAGCTTTCCAATTCTAATTACAATCAATATATAAACTGATCCCTCACTTTATGGCCACAGTCATCCTTCTCTTACCCACTTCCTGATACCCCCTATGATCTGTCACTCTTTCTCATAATTTTCCTCCTATGTAACCCCATGCAAAACAGTGGCAGTAAAATGCCTTGCTTGGAGCGATATGATTATAAAAAAAACTCTTTTGAGACATGATCACCCAAAGCGTGTTTCACGTATGGCCCTTGACTGACTGATGGACAAGGAAGGAAAGAATCAAAATTTGCTTCAATGGATAGGGATATTGTGGAGAGCCATGATCACCCATCACCTGAACAGGATACGGCATATAAATGTTGACGAATGGCCGTAGATTGACGGTCTAAGAAATTGCGATAAAAAGCAAGTTAAATTAAAATGAAAGAAATATTAATTGAAAATTAGTAATGGTTGAGGAATCTTAATTTGATAAAACGTCAGGATATGATTACATGTAATGCCTGACAATATTTAATCTAATAAAAATTATAAATCATATTGCTGCTAATGGCTGTAGAATGGTGGCTTGATTAGTTGCAATTAAAAGTATTTAAGATGGAAGCAATCATTATCAGAGTCAGTGGGATACATCATCTCCAGCTAATTTGTAAATATCTCTTATCAGTCCTTTCGAATCTTTTCTATCTTTTAGAAACTGACGCTGGTATTCCAAGCCTTTCAATGTTTTTATGAGGGATAATGAAGGAGGGCTTGGAGAACCTGATACTGACAGGCCAGATAGAAGGAAAAAGAGACAGAGGAAGGCAGTGGATAACATATTTGAAGGGCCTGATCTGGTGGATGACGGAACGGGGGTTGCGTGGAGTAACCTGAGAAAATATTAAGAGCCACTAGGGATAGGGAGACATGATCGCCTACGTCCTGAAGGGATAGGGAACATAGAAGAAGAAGAAGAATGGAATTTTATTGATAGTTCCTATAATGTCGTTGGGAACGACATACATCAGTTTTAGGCTATCAACATCCCGAAACAATAATATCCCCTTTCCTTTTTTTTTTCATGCCTCCTCTGATATTTACGTGGTTTCCCCAAGTCTGTTGTACAAATATTTTAATGGCAATTGCTCTGATAAGCCTTTATCCCTGAAGAATTTATGCGTGCTACTAGATAGGAATTTAGGTCCCACTCTATTACAGTTGATATAATTAAATGTAACCGCCACTTCTCCATTAGTTTCTTTCCACGCAATTCTCGCGTGTAGAAATCCGTTCCATTTACTTGCATCCCTGATCGCTACAATCTTCAAAAATTTAAGTGCAATGTCAATTACCATTTTATATCGTTTTGGATCCAATTCATCTTTTATCCTTTCTTCAATAACCCTTGTATTCACTGTAACCCGCTGCATACTACTTGCGTTCCCGGGGGTGAAATGATGAAGTAAAAAAAAAAAAAAAAAAAAAAAAAAAGAAGAAAAAGAAAAAGAAAAATAATATTAAATTTTCGGATGATGAAATCTTTATAAGCAATTTGAAAACATTTACAAAGTTTTTCTGGTGCAGTGGATATCGGCTCGGAATGAGAAAGCGGAGAGCCGAGTTCGAATTCCAGTTGAATTCGTTGCATCCACATACGCTCAAATACCCTTGGGAAAGGTATTAATCCATTTCTTCTTTCCAGTTATGAATTAAATAACAGGGCAGACTGGGTTCAATAGCCTTGGTTAGCAACCAATATACTGCAGAAAGTAATTAAACCTATTGCGAGAAAATCTTCTGTCATGTTTCTTTTGAGACATGATCTTCCAAACGGCACTTGACTGACAGAAATAAAAAAGTTGCCAACCTTCAACGGTCGACAACAAGAGGAATCATTGCCTCTCCACCAAAACTAAAAACTAAATAAATATTTACCTGACCTCCCAAGGCAGGATGTGACAGAAGAAATTTTATATAGGGCTGTCCACACACATGCATATGGACCGAGGTCGGTAATTGCCCAGTCCCCGCAACCACTGTCACGCCGGCGTCGATATTACACCAACTTCACCTTTCTTAATGCAATGAGAAAGGTGCTGCCATAGAGTTAGAATCCCGGTATCAGTCGCTTTGTCCCTATCTAAAATAAGGGGAGCGCAGATACTACTCTTTTATCCCAGCCAAAAGACCGAGACGACTAAAATAAAATATGAAAGAATGAAAAAAATTGTAGTCAGGCATTAATAACGATTTCCTTTTTGGCTCTCATTTCCCCTCCCGCTTAATTGCACATATATATATATATATATATATATATATATATATATATATATATATATATATATATTAGTAGATGCCTTTATGTTAACGTCCCTGTAACCTCTCTGAAGATGGCTCATGTGAGTCGAAAGCTTAGAACCAGCATAATAAAAAAATATCCAAATGTTGGAGAATTTTTGTCTTTATTTTTACCTGAAATTAAAGGCAAAATACGATGTTTAGAACGGCTCATGATTAGACATAATAGACATTCATTGTCTGTTATATTTAACAGTATATATATTATATATATATATATATATATATATATATATATATATATATATATATATAAATCTCCAGGAGTTTAAATGTAAGGTCAATAGACACCTCCTAACACACTAACTCGCTTCCATTCTTTCAAACACTCTTCCCATCCTCCCAACTATCTATCACTCCCTTCTGACATTTCCTATATCTAACCACTCTTTCTATTTACCTTCCCCTATGTAGCCCCAAGCGCAATAGTGGCAGTGGAATGCCTTGCTTGGGGTGAAATGATTAAAAAAAATACAATTGTAAATAAATAGTTTAAACTCATGGATGATTCTTTTTATGGTCCTTGAAAGTAGGTGGTATTTTGGTACATGGTGGATTGGTTGACGATAGATGAGGTCATATGGTGAACGGAAGAATTATAAAGAGTGAATGGGTCGTGTTTCTGATGAGATAGGTATAAAATAGTGATAACCAGTTTCAGTTGTCTTCTCTCCCCATTTTGGCCTTGTGGCAAACTTGTAATTTATTTACAATAAATCTCAATATTAATAACGATTTTTTAAATTCTTTCTTGAACGAAACGCTAAAGAAGACCACAATCACGATCTAAATTCAAATCCCGCGTTCATATTTCCAGTTAATCCATTTGAAACGATTACAAAACATTTACATTCGAAATCGTGTCCCAGGAAAAGAAATCCGGCTTATATATTAACAATTTAAAAATCGCCGAAGAAAAAGACTGCTTCTTCGACAGTTTACGGACGTTCATTTAAGCGGATCATTTCAAAAAATGAAAAGAAAATTTCTACTGTAAATCATTTCAACAACAAATCGGATTGAAACTGATAATATCTTTGATTATTATTCTAGAGTGAGTTTAACCCCTGCCCTTGTGGATACACTCTGCGTTTTAGTTTGACCAAATTTAACACGGAAACGTAATAATTTTAAATATTTTCTTCTAAAGCCCAACATTTTTTTCAGATCATTTATTTACAAAGCTTACCCTAGTTTTGGCACAGGGACACACATATGGAGCGGCTAATAAGATTCGAATTTGCTCATGATCTAGAAGACCGCCTCGTTTAAACGATTACACCACGGCAAGGCACCCCCTTGCTTTGAAATCAGTTGATTTAATTAGAAAGAAAATCTTTTCATTTATTAACTAAGGACTACTTAGTCCGCCAGGTCATCAACTGTTAGTAATCATATACTAAGTCTAACTTTTTTTCTTTTAATCATATCACCCCGAGCAAGGCGGTAACGCCACTGATGTGCAGGGGGCTGCATAAGATTGAAGAGATTGGAAAAGAGAAAACAGGAAACAAAGGATGCGCCTCTTCACCTGTTCAATAGACGTGGGTGGAGTGTGAACCGGGCGATAGTTTAGTCTATCTACTCCAATTGAAAAAAAAGGAAAGGAGTGAGGAGATTGGAAAAGAGAAAACCGGAAACCGCATCCTAAACAGGAAACAAGGGATGAGCCTCTTCACCTACAAGGCGATAAGCGAGGATTGAACTTACAAGTCAGTAGTAATGGTAAGCAAATCAGGCTTGCTAACTGTTAATCTATGCTAAGGCATCAAACAACAATTTAAAACCTCAGCTCTATTTTAAACCGTACTATGCCATATTCCGTCACCACTGGGTGATGATTAAATACCAATTTTTGGAAACTGAATTGTCGAATTACATTTTTTTTTTGCCTTCAGGAAGAATTACTTAAAATCTACCTTTGCGAGAGAATGAGAACAGACATTGGAATGGCATACGAACTGAATTTAAAGCTTTGGCGGCACAAGAAAAATAATTTATTGGCTTTGTAAAATTCAAAACTGCCAACATCATCTTCCCGAAAACAAGCGACAGAAAAAAAAAAAATGCAAGCGACAGTTAAAGCATTTTTCGGTAACGTCAAACAAGGCACCTCAGTTGACCAAGTCAGGAACCTCTTCAAAAAACATGGTAAAATCCTCGTTTGTAGAGTTTTTGGAATCTATGCTTATATTCTGATTGAGTTGAAATCTACGGACGCAGCAGCTGCTTCGGAATTTGGAATTTTAACCGCTTTGAACAATTAACCGCTTCAATGTCGAGAAGTGTAATTCCTGCTTTTTTTTTTCTCTCTCATCGGTCTTCAATTTTTTTTTTTTTTAAGTTTTATTTAATTATAAAAATATTAAATTAATTCTCGCAATTATTTTAACGCTATTATTGAAGGAACTGACGTATTCCTCGACGTAATTTTGAATCGGTCGTCTTTTGTACGAAGTTCTATTTTACGGAATTTAAAGAGGGTGCGATGTTGCCTGTCACCGACGATCTTACACCTAGCTGATCTGGTTCAATCAAGCTTGCTAACGAGAAAGTGGAAAAATGGTTAAGACTCACCTCCACTTTAAAGCGGATTTCGCCATATCTCGTAGACGTCATATGAATAGTCTTACTAGCTTCTAACAATGAAGTTTCACATTAATTTATTAGCTCTATTATTCACCCCCTTATTTGCATGTTTTATTTAACGACATATCAACACCCTTGAGTCATTTAATACCGAAACTTCATAACAATTTATTCATCTACCAAGAACTCGTTCGTCGCAAATCAATCCAAAACGTAGTATATTACCGCATATTAACCAGAATCCTACTAAAACACGGGTCCTTGGCATGACGGTAAACTGCATCCGGCAGCAAGGCCTCTGATTGGGAGGTTGTGAGGAGCATGGAACCAACTCTTAATTGCTATCGTTCTCCGGTCCACATGACCCGGAGTGGTAGCACCAGTTAGGGTCCCAGCTATGAGCAGATAGTTAACTCAAACTGGGATGAAAATACTGGAATTTGGAATACTGAAATTTGGGCGATGATGTCTCAAAATAGACATGACTGAACAAAATATTTTCCCCACAGTAAGTTGACGTTATTTTCTGCGGAAGAACCAAATATATCAAGTATGGTATTTAACTGAATACCTTAATGTAGTTCAATGCGACTTTGTTATATGCATACCGTCAAAAGTTGTGGCTTTTAACAATGAAATTACACAACTTTTTTCTTTCATTCACCATCCTCTTATTTGTATATTTTAACGATATATAAACACCCTTATTGGTCATTTAATACCGAAACTTGATTCGCTTCTAAATGCTTGATTGTAATCAAGTGTTTATACGATATAAACATCGACAGTTACCCAATTTCGCACACAAAACTTACAGTATTGTTTTAAGGTTTTGATCAACTTGTGGTATTGCTTTGAGGCCGATATTACCAGAAAGTTACCTCCGACTATGGCAAGATTCGCGACCCGGGTTTCAGTCAGTGGCGATTATGGAACTCTGAAAGTGGAGGGGGACACTTATGGGCAGAGATTTTTTTTTCTGAGGATGATTGGTGGGGGAGTCAAACTTAAGCACTGTTTTCATTTTCATACTACACCACTATCGTAACTTAGGAATGAGTTTGAATTTAATGTTACTTCACTAAATTAAACGGAATAACTTTTCATTCATAGTAGTGGAGTTCTAATCTATTCTTGGCCTCTTTTCCACTCTCAAGCTGTTGGAACACAAGAGAGGTTAATTTCAAAATAAAATGAAAAGGTTAATGCTAACGTCAATACGAGCAAAAGTCTCTGGTTTATTTCTTCCTCTCCAGAACTCTTTCGAAGCACAAAATAAATGTAAAAATAAAATAATGCAACGAAATCAATGAAAAATGTTGTGGGTACCACAGCCGTAGAAAAATCAGCTAAAAAAATGAATTGTTTTTAGCAGAGTCCGACCATACGACCATAAGCTACTTTGAAATAAGGAAATAATGTAATTTCTCCATGACACTGAAATAAAAGATCAAATTGGGCATTTGGATTGACATAAACCCAAGTTAACATACAATGCTTCGATTTTGCTTATTTCTCTGGATTTCAATAAAAGCTGATGTAAATTTACATCAGTATTCATAGAAATTTACTTAAAAAGCAGTCAATTTACGCTACTATTAGACCAAAAATGTAAACTTCATCGAATGGTTGAACACAGGGTATAGTCGATAGCTGGGTAATTCATTCACTAGGTTGACTGAGAATGCGCGTTTGCACTTTGACGAAATTAAAACTAAGAGTAGGTACCTCCACTTATTTTTTTTTATAACTAACTTTTAAATTGAATTTTTAAAAATAAGTTTTCTCGAAAATTTTAATTAAAAGTTAAATGATTAAATTTACTATTTCCAGTAAGCGAAATACTCTGGTGTATTTCAAACAAATTATATTGATTGGAATATAAAATTTTGAGATTTTAAAAATATTTTTATGCGATCAACAGATCTGTAAACAAGTTAATTCTCAGTTTTAAAAACCTTGCAAAAATAAAATATACATCTGTGACACGCTATTTTTGGAAAATTAGCATATTTAATGTTAATCTGATTTTTCACAAGTATTACTTATTTATAGCATGAAATTTAGACTAAAACTATTGATCTTTTGACATTTCCTCATATGATTTGACATGTGACAATGGACAAATAAGAGATAAGCAAATTGATCACAAGTAACATATTTATTCAATTTTTTTCCCTTTTAATGTACAAACAGAAATTACCATACAAAAAAAAAATGCACAAAATACAAAAATTATTTTAAAAAAATACAATCACGGCCTCTCGTGTGTCCCTTCTTAAATCCCCTCTCTTAGCGTTGTGGCATGGCCGAGATGGAGAGAAAATAAATTATTTCCATCTCTAATCAAACTCATATTTTAATTTTAAGTGTCTTATCCTTTTCAACAAGGCTTTTAAATTCCGTAAGAGTTTTTGCCAATTTTATGTGTGATGGTAGTGCATTCCAATACTTTGTGACTCTGTTACAAAAAACGTTTTGTCTAATATTACTTCTACTGTGCTGGGTTATTTTTAATTCGTTGTTACGTGTTCTAGAATAGTCAGGCATAGTGAATAAATTCTTATTAGTGTGGTCAGTAGAATGGAATATCTTGAAAACATTTATCAAGTCCCCCCTCAGTCTTCTATATTTCAGTGATGGTAATTTCAATTTTCCTAACCTATCCTCATATTTAATAAATTTTAACGACGTCAACAATTTTGTTGCTCTTCTTTGAACTCTTTCAATTGCTACTGACTGTCTTTTTAGTCGAGGACTCCAGATTTGGTTGCCGTATTCTAAATGTGGTCTAACTAAGCTCTTGTACAATCTTGATAAAGTTGGACAGTTTAACCCAGAAAAGCACCGTTTAATTAAACCTAACATTTTGTTTGCTTTATTTATGGCCTTATTTATATGCATATCAAAATCTAATTTTGTGTCAAAAATGACACCAAGGTCTTTCTCTTCAGTACAAGTATCTAATGTATGTGTATTTATTCCATGAGTTATACTGGAGCTGAAATTTGGATTCTTTAACCCTATAGGCATAACTTTACATTTGCTTGCATTAAAATACAAATTCCATTTTTCGGACCAGCTTATAAGATTATCAATATCATTTTGAATCACCTGTTGGTTTTTTTGTTGTATTATATATTTTTGTATCGTCTAAAAATATTTTACACACACTTTTAACCACTTCTCTCAAATCACTTAACCTAAACGTCTACAAGCTTTGAAATATTTTTAAAATATTTTTCAAACTTTATAAATTGTTAATTAATGAAAAATGAAAAAAATTCTTTTAAAATTTCTTCTTCAATCTTCATTCTCATTAATTTATGTTATTTATTAATTCAATTGAATAATGTCACAGTTTTATTGCTTTTTTTAATTTAATGTGACGCCTCAGGCCGGGCTGGCCGTCTGTCTAATGTAACGCTCGTTCTCGCTGACGGTCGTGACGATCCCAGTTGTGACACTGCCACCCGGGCATACGGTTGGTTTGGTCGCTGTCGCTGGTCGGGACAATGTCGCCAGAAAAGCTGGGTTACAGGACGTCTTTTGCAACAACGAGCCACTGTCCCACGTTGTGATTAGATCCCAGAGGTCTCGTCTTGCAATCTTAATAGTCGTCCCTTTTAGCCAGTCCGGACACTGGTGTACACTTGTGAGATGAAAAAAATAAACACGGCACCAAAGAAAAAATTAATAAAATAAATGAAGTCGAACACGCCTGGATAGCTACGTAGAATGTTTTTATATAAATAAAAAACATCTTTCTTTCCTCTTTTTCGTCGTTTCTTTAATTTCGTTTTTTTTTTTTTTTTTTCAATTTCATTTTTCTTAATTTCTTTATGTTTTTGTCATTTCTTTTTCAATTTCGTATTTATTTTTCTTCATTTCTTCAATTTCTTTTTCCACAATTTTTTTTTTTTTTTTTTTTTTTTTCGTTATTTCTTCAATTTCGTATTTATTTTTTTTCATTCCTTTTCAAATTCTTCTTCCTCAATTTTTTCGGTTTAGAAGTTATTTAAAATGTTTGTAAAAAGTTACTTTAAACAACAACAGGCTGAAAATTGTGGAGTGCCATGATCCCGTTCATCCCATGACATATAAAAGATTATCCTTTTCTTTCTTATTTTCTTAAAATTAATGTCTGATTTATTGTTGTTCGCTCTTTTTAAATGGAGCTACCATTTGCGTTGGAAAGATGTTTTCTTGTCAAAGATACCATTTCTACAGTAAGTTAATATTGTTTCCCCCCAGTGGTTGTGGAGTGGGTGCTCACAGGAAGTCAGCTTACGCTCAAGCTAAATAGCATTTTGAGAACGATCAACGTCAAAAACTTCTCTTGTTCCCTCGTCAGATAAACATATGTCTTTTGATAAGACCGTCTGTTTATTTGTGTAGAAGGATGAGCTAATGTTTTTGTAAGGGACACTATGAATCAGCTCAGTTTCTCAATAACACAGTAATGAAGACGCCTTTTATCTGTCCAACTGGTCAGACGGCTGGCCATATTAGTGTTAAAATACTGTCTGCTTTGTATGTAAAGTCGATTTATGAGGTCTTTAGCTGGATTCTTACTTTTCTTTTCGTGCTCCGCCTTCCTGGTCGAGTTTGTTCGCAACATCTGGTGACCAAATTGAAGTTAGAAATGAGGACATTTTCACTTTTTTTAAAATAAGTAATTCGTATGATATAGATATTTTCAGTTTAGAAATAGCTGCATTATGTATGCATGTGTATGTATGTATGTATGAAAATTACATTAGACATTAAATTACCTCACTTAGCATTCTCCATAGTTTATTTTACTTGCCCAACCATAAGAATATTTTCGAGCGTTTTTAAATTTAAACATCTGGAAAGCTTAATTTTATTTTTACTTCTGCACATACATACTTGCTTGAAAAACAATCTTACACTTACCTTGATAAGTCCATCAGGGAACGAAACGGGTCAATAGAGAATTTTTTTTATATCTAAATTTCATTGAAGACGACTGAGAAAAGACTGTCATTAAGCTTTTTATGACATTCACACAGGTGATTTCATTTCTGAACAAAGTGTAAAACTGCACAATAAGAAGAAATAACCCAGAAAAGAAAAAAAAATTCGTCGATACAACCGCTGAAGAAATTATTATTGTCGAGAAATGAATTTTTTTTTTTTTTTTTAATCATATCACCCCGAGCAAGGCGGTAATGCCACTGAAGCGCAGGGGGCTACGTAAGAGTGAAAAGGTTGGAAAAGAGAAAGCCGGAAACCACATCCTAAACAGGGAACAAAGGATGAGCCTCTTCACCTGTTCAATTGACGTGGGTGGAGTGTGAACCGGGCGATAGGTTAGTCTATCTACTCCAATTGAAAAAAAAGAAAAGCGTGAAAAGGTTGGAAAAGAGAAAGCCGGAAACCATATCCTAAACAGGGAACAAGGGATGAGCCTCTTCACCTGTTCAATAGATGTGGGTGGCATTTTTTCATGGATCCCTAGTTGGGAATGTTCCAATTGCAAGAAAAGTATGTCCATTAGGAATGGGACATTTTTTGATATTTCAATATATATATATATATATATATATATATATATATATATATATGACATAAGGTTGTATGAGAAACTGGACCCCCCCCCACAATTGTTTAAATATTGAAATTTTTCAAAATCTTTTTTGTCAGTCGGAAAGTTGGGAACCAAGGCTCTTCTGGTTGGGAAGCAAGGCTCTAGACTTACGAAAAGCCTTTACCTTAAGAAGACTACCTGCCCAGATAAAATCTAAGTTACTTTCCTTATGAATAGCGACCCGGAATTATCCCCAAGCTTAGAAACATTATTGGCGGACCTGAAGGAGACTACCGCCACCTTTAAATTTGTTGTTTTCTTCTTTTTTTTTTTTTTTTCAGTGCAATTTTATCGATTACACTCTAAACATTCCGATTGACAAAACAATTTGAGAAAACTTCAATATTTAAACAATTTTAGGTGTGTGTGTGGGGGGGGTTCAGTTTCTGATAAAACGTTATAGTAAATCGATCCTCCATTTTGGAATCACTCGCCGGTACGACATTACCACCACCTGTAAATTTGTTAATTATCATTTTTTTTTTACTTTTCCGATGCAATTTTATCGATTAAAGCCTAAATTTTCCGATTGACAAAAAATTTGGAAAAATTTCAATATTTAAACAATTTTAGGAGGGGTGCTCAGTTTCTCATACAACCTTATGTCATTTGGGGGGGGGGAATTAGCAAAAAATGTCCCATTTCTAATGGACATACTTTTCTGGCATTTGGAACATCTCCAGCAAACTTTATCCATTTTGAAATTTGAACATGCCTTTATAGACATAGCATGCCCACAGGAATACAACTTACTCTGTGCATTTAACTTTTTTGCTTGCTAAAATAAGGTCAAGAACTCGTAAAAAAAAACCCAAAAAAACATAAACAATGCGACCCCAACGCGAGTGGTTCCAAAATAGAGGATCGATTTACTATAACATTGTATGAGAAACTGAGCCCCCATTAAAATTGTTTGAATAGTAAAATTTTTCCAATATTTTTTTTTTTTTTATAATCTGAAACTTTATGTAATAATTGATAACGCTGAAAAATTCAAATAAATATCAAAAACAACAAATTTAAAGGTGGTGGTAGTCTCGTTCAGGTCCGCCAAATTATTTAATCGAAGCTTGAAGGAGGAATTTTTCCCAAGTCTTTGAAAGGTGTCAAGTATGTGCCCGGTTTTTAAGAAGGTGGGTGAGCATTCATCCCTCTCTCAGTATAGACCCAATCAGTCTCCTTAGTATTAGTAGTGTATATACCCTCATAGAAGTGTACAGCTGACGTCACTTAAATAGTTTATTGACACCTGGTATTTCAGCTAAATTCTGTACCATTCCGGGTGCTGACCCCTTTTTGACCTCCGCTCGTCAAAAGCAAATCTGTCCGACGACCTATGTCGCCCAGTGCAAAATAGACTTCTTGGAAAAATTCCATCATTTCCACTGGTATTGGACAACAATAGCAAGCTATTTGAGACTATAAGCAACAAGTCGGTTGTTGATCACCGAAATAGGAATAACTTATTGAACGACGAGCAATACGGGTTTTGATCAGCCCAAACCACTGCTGATGCTTACAGAATCAGTGAGGTACTAGACAACAAATACATTTCAAGGACTATTGAATGCGATATTTCAAAGGCCTTTGACAAGGTGTATGGTAACGCATTACTGCACAAGCTCTCTAGCTATGGGATCCCGGGAAGAGTCTTCTCAGTCATAAAGTACTTCCTAGTGAGTAGGTCCCTGAAGGTAGTTATTAACGGCCTGTTTTTCGTCAAGTAGAGCTCGTACATATGATGCATTGTTAAAGATACCCGAGAAACGATCAGTTCCCTGGGCCATTCCAGTTAATACCTAACTTCTGCTGCTACCCAAGAACCCGAACAGATAAAAAAATGGAGTGCTGTTGACATATGAGAAGGAGCTACACAGTCTTCGCTTTCCTTTCTCGATAGAGTCTAAAAGTGTCTCCTCGTTCTTATTGTTATGGTGCCCTATCTACATTGGAATGAACTGTTCCTCCTTCATAAATTCTAACCTGCAAGACTTCCTGGGAGGCAGTCGAGACAGTTTGAACAGACACTTCTCTCTGCTGATTAATAACACTCTTATTTTTTATATATGTTTTATTCCAATACAATGGTTCAACCTACCTTGCTTCTTTTCGTGTCTTTTTTCCTGGCCCTAACAGACCACAACACTTATGGGTGACGAAATATTTCCCAACCTACAAATTAGACATCGCTAGCTTCTTCCTACACTATCGCTATTTCTATGGAAAGTGCTCAGACGGACTACATTTCTCAGATCATCCAATTCTAACCTTCAAAAACCAAAAATGGAGTGCTGCTGACATATGAGATGGAGCTACACAGTCTTCACTTTCCTCTCCCGACATTGTAGTGAATCACCTTCATTCTCTTCGTGTTCCTTTGGTGAGATATAAGTTCCACTTGAGTAATTTCTTCCCATGGACCACTGCACGTGAAACCGATTCCAAAGAGGATGATTCCTCGATCCTTACAATCTTAAACTGTTCAATTTTAGCATTAATCGTTATCTTCCACATAGATCCGGAGAAGCTGTTCTTCTTACTCTATAACCGCCTGTATCAAGTGGCTCTCGGGCCTTTTATAGAGTGAACACCATTGTAAAAAAAAAGTTTTGTTGGAAGCAAACTACGCTGTTATGGTATTACCGGTCGCCTGCTTGACCTAATCCAATCTTTCTTAAATAACCGCAAAATGAAGGTCGTTCTGAATGGGTGTGCCTCTTCGTCCTACAGCACGAATGCTGGTGTCCCACAGGGCTCTATCCTGGGCCCGACGCTCTTCCTTATTTTCATCAACGACCTCCCAGATGAGATCAAGTCCCAAGTGGGCATCTACGCAGATGACACTACAATATACTCCCGCTCCAGTAAGAAACCTGTCGTGGCGGACAGACATAATCTCGCTGCTGACCTTGAGCGTGATCTACACTCTGTGGTGAACTGGGGCAAGAAGTGGCTTGACAACGTCAATTCATCTAAGACCAAGCTGTTGTCTGTCAACCATTACAGGCAACCTCTCCTGCCTCCCATAAGCATGGACCAAGTGATTCTCCCTGAGAATAATACAGTACGCCTCCTCGGACTTACCCTGTCCTCAGACCCCAAATGGAGCCACTATATTGAATCCATAGCAAAATCTACTGCTAAGAAGGTTGGGTCACTATGTCGATCCAGGATGTTTTTTCCACCTGAATCCATCCTGCATATATACAAGTCAACCGTCCGTCCGTGCATGGAGTACTGCTGCCATTTATGGTCAGGTGCCCCTGCCGTTCTCCTTAGTGTTCTTGACAAGCTCCAAAGGAGAGTCTGTAATGTGATAGGTACTGATCTGGCGACTCGACTGCAGCCACTTCCCCATCGTCGGAATGTGGCCTCCCTTTGTCTGTTCTATAAATACTTTCATGGCTTCTGCTCGGACGAGCTTAAGTCACTGATGCCTCCTCAACAGGTGTTTACTCGTGCAACCAGACTGGCAACTGGGTCCCACCCATTCACAGTCAGGTTAGCCAAATGCAGACGACAATTCTACTCCTGCAGCTTCTTCTCTCGCACTTCCCGCCTATGGAACTCGCTCCCGTATTCTTGCTTTCCTGACGGCTACAACCTCCAGAAATTTAAATGCAAAGTCAATACTCATCTACTAACCACTGGACTCTAGCTCTCTCCCCACCCCTGTATAACCTTCCCTTTCTCTCCACCTATGTATCTGTCATCGCACCTGCTTTCTATTGTTCCTTTCTAACTAGTTTGTACTCCTCACTCTTTTCTAATTAATCTTTTTACATTTATGTAACCCCCTGCACATCAGTGGCATTTCCGCCTTGCCGGGGGTGAAATGATTAAAAAAAAAAAATAAAATAACACTCGGTTTATAAGCGTTCATCGGTATTTTCATCGGTATAAATAAATAAATAATATCCTATCTTCGTGTGTGAATAAAAAAGACATGTCTAAAACATGAATTGATTCTTTGTGAAAAAAACGGAGAGATTCTTCTGAAATTCTTGACTGTTGATATTAATATAATTTGACAACCCTGCATTCAATAAGCACTTGACTGACCGCAAAGTAAAGCACGTCTTTCCTAGACGAAGCCTCAGCCAACTGGGTATACGGCATCTTCACACTTTATGTTAGATTTTTTTTTTATCTCATAATGAAAGTGATAATTATATCTCTTGATATGTTCAGAGTTTTTGATTTCACAGGCGAAAGCAAAGAAAATCTATGGATGTTATGGCTATTACTGCTGGGTTGGTTCTTTCACCTAAACATCCAAGACTTGTTGAATAGCTTTCGTCGCTGAAATAAATAGGCAAAGGGAAAAGGAAAGATACAGAGACACTAGAGGGACAGTTTGAACACTGATTTTATTTTTAATTCCAACGACCTCTTGTTGGGGAAATTCCTTCCCGAACAGTCGGCACGTCTTTACCAGTCAAAGTCCAACAGAAAAAGAGATAGAGCTTATTTTTTGCACCAGGAGGCCTCTCTTTTTGCGCATGCGTAAATTGTTTTTCCTGTCAGAGGACTTCTGGGAGATTTTTATGTTTATTTTATTTTGTACTTTTATTTTGTTTTGTATTTTTATTTTATTTCGTAATTTTTATTTTATTTTGTATTTGTATTTTATTTAGTGTTTTTTTTTTATTTTGTTTCGTATTTTTACAAATCCCAAACCAATCCTTTGATTCATGTACGCATGGTCAGCCACTGACATTGTGTCCAATTCTGAATGATAAATGATACATAAAGAAAAGAAGAATTTTATTTCTCGAAAGTTCCTAATTCATCATGTGGCTACTCTGAACCGAGTCAATATTTTAACATGTATACTGTTTGTGGTGCATTGGATATCGGCTCGGAACGAGAAATCGGGGAGCCGAGTTCGAATTCCAGCTGAATTCATTGCATTCACTTGCGTGCAAATAGCCTTGGGAAAGGTATTAATCCGCCTCTTCCTTCCAGTTATGGGTTAAATAACAGGATAGATTGGGTTCTATAACCTTGACATGATCGCCGAAGCGTGTATCACGTATGGCACTTAACTGAGTAACAATATAATAGTTGGAAACATGATTAAGGGTTTTATTGAACATAAAGTGAGGGACAGGATTTCTATTGTTATGAAGTAATAAACTGATCCCCCACTAATACTTAATGTAATATAATCTACCTATTCTCCCTCGTGCTATGAGTTAAATGGCAAGACAGATTGAGTTCTATAGCCTTGGCTTTCAACCAGTCTACCGCAGAAAGTAATGGTAATCTACTGCGGGATAATCTTCTGCCCAGTCAGTCATGTCCCGAACGAGGTATGATCGCCCAAGCGTGTATCACATATGGCATTTAACTGACTGACTGACTGTTTATCGCAAACGAAGCCTTAATAGGGGTCAATTTTATTTTGCGTCCAGTGGTGTTTTTGTTTAAATTATTTGTTTGCGTGATAACAATGAAGAGTGGAAAATAATCCAGGCGATAAAGAAATGGGGGAGGAAAAATACCATGATATAAAATAGCAGTAATAACGAACTTCTTAAATAAAGCACATCAAAACTCCTCCTCCTAAAAGAATATTTTTGAGCGAACTAAAACACATAAAACAAACACTAGTCAACAATAATTTTCCCAACTATATCTTTGATAAACAAATAAAATTATTCTTTCAAAAAATACATGACACTCGCATTAAAAATAACACACAAGGACATCAACATATTTTATTGCAGCCAAATGCACATTAATTATAAACAGGACAAAGTTTCTATACGAAAAGTTATTAAACACCATATTTCTGCCGTAATTCCTCAATAACATGTAAAATATATAATATATTATAGAAAATGGAAGACAGTAAACCTTGTTACTTATAATAATAAAAATCGTCACAAATTTAAACTAGCGATGACTAATATAGTGTATGAATATCAATGCCCTGTACAAGGGTGTATTTCTTGTCATAAATCAGTGATCTATATTGGCCATATCACTACTTCTCTTGGTCCTGGGTATGACGGTAAACTGCATCCGGCAGCAAGGCATCAGATTGGGAGTTTGTGAGGAGCATGGGACCACCTTTTAATTGCTGTTATTAATTATAAATTACATTAACTAAAAACAGGACGAATTTTCTCTACGAAAAGTTATTAAACACCATATTTCTTCTGTAATTCCTCAAAAACATGTAAAATTTATATATTATAGAAAATGAAAGACAGCAAGCGTTGTTGTTTCCAATAATAATAACCCTAAGAAATCTAAACTACCGATGACTAATATAGTGTATGACTATCAATGTCCTGTACAAGATTGTATTTCTTGTCATAAATAAAGAAATGGGGGAGGAAAAAATGGAGAATGGAAAATAAGGGGTTAATTGGAGAAGAAAGAAAAAAGAGTTAAAAAAAGGGAATGATGAATAGAGGAAAAAGAATGAAGATAAAATAGAAAAAAGGAATTAAAAGGAAAATGATATGTGGCAAAGCAAGAAAAAGAAAAAGAAGAAGAGTGGTACTGTGAAAAAGTAAATGAGACAGTGTAGTAGTAGTAGTAGTAGTAGTAATAATAATGAAAGAAGAGGAAGAAGAAAAAACCGAAAAGAAAAGAAGATTCTGAAAAAAACATAAAAACGAAGAAGAAGAAAAATATCAAAAGAAAGAGATATTGTAAAGTATAGAAAGAAAACGAAGAAAGAGTGGGTACAGTCACTTTCTCACCGGCGCAGTGTGGCTTCTCTGTGTCTCTTCTTCAAATACTTTCACGTCTTCTGCTCCGATGAACTTAGCTCACTGGTGCCCCCTATATATAAATTTACTCGAGCCACAAGATTAGCAATTGGTCCCAACCTTTTACTGTGAAACCAATAAATTGTAAACGCAAATTCTACTCCATCAGCTTCTTTTCTCGCACTTCCCGCCTGTGGAATTCCCTTCCGTTTACTTGCTCTCCCGACAGCTATTAACTTCAAAAATTCAAATGTAAACTCTCCTATCTCACTAACGTGCATCCTCTCTCTCTCTCTCTCTCATGCTCCTTTCTTCGTCCAGTCCACTCTCATCAGTATTCTCATCCTTCTCCTACCCTCTTCCTGACACCCCCTATAACCTGTCACTATTTCTCATAATCTACCTCTTATGTAACCCCCTGCAAAACAGTAGCAGTAAAATGCCTTGCTTGGGGCGATATGATTAAAAAAATCTATCTATCTATCTATCTATCTATCTATCTATCTATCTATCTATCTATCTTTTAATGTAAAGTCAATAGTCATCTCCTATCTCACTAACTTGCATTCTCTCTCTCATACTCCTTTCTTTGTCCGCTCCACTCTCATCAGTATTCTCATCCTTCTCCTTACCCACTTCCTGACACCCCCTATAACCTGTCACTCTTTCTCATAAGCCCCTGCTCAACAGTGACAGTAAAATGCCTTGCTTGGAGCGATATGATTATAAAAAAGAAGAAAACAGACTTAAGAAAGAAAAAAAAGGAAAAAGGAAAAATTAAAATAGCAAGAGAAGAGGAAAAATTAAAAAGAATCCATGAAAAAGTTATTAAAATAAAAGAAAGAGAAAAGAAAGAGAAAAGAAAGAGAAAGAAATAGAAAAGAAAAAGAAAGAGAAAAGAAAGAGAAAAGAAAGAGAAAAAGAAAGAAAGAAAAGAAAGAAAAAGAAAGAAAGAAAAAGAAAGAGAAAAGAAAGAAAGAAAGAAAGAGAAAAGAAAGAGAAAAAGAAAGAGAAAAAGAAATAGAAAAGAAAGAGAAAAGAAAGAGAAAGAAATAGAAAAGAAAGAGAAAAAGAAAGAGAAAAAGAAAGAGAAAAAGAAAGAGAAAAGAAATGTAAAAGAGGAAGGGAAGGAGTCCGAAGCGAATATTAGAAGATAAATGGAAGAAAAATATTGGCGTTTCAATGGAGCGTCAAGACAGGTCAGGAAATTCCTCAGGAAGCCCCATAAAAACAAACATTTGAAAGCTGATTTGAAGTTGTAAAAATATCTAATGGTCTGCGACATTCCCTTTCCTTTTGAGTCTTATCAAGTCCCCGCTTGGGTTTCCAGTAGACGTGGAACACTACCAGAGGTTTCGGCTATTTTCGGATAGATACGTAAATGCTAACCTTTTAATTGGCATATTCAAATCCGATGCATCTACTGATAAACTTAAGAAACCTAAATATGAACGAAATAGAAAATAAATGTAAAAAGAACTTAAAAAAACAAAATGAAAAGATCCTCTTTAGGTCTGAACCTAAAGTAAATAAATAATATCCTATCTTCGTGTGTGAATAAAAAGACATGTTTAATAAGACATGAATTGATTCGTTGTGAAAGAAACGGAGAGATTCTTCTGAAATTCTTGACTGTTGATATTAATATACTTTGACAACCATGCATTCAATAAGCACTTGACTGACCGCAAAGTAAAGGGGCATTTTGTTTTTCTTTGATATGAAAATTATTTTCCTACACGCAGGCATGCCCATCTTTGTCCGGATTTCTCTAGGAAGTGTTCTAACAGGAGATGGAAAGTGCGACACAGAGACATCAGAAGGCGAATTGGCATGGCAAAAGACGCGTTCCAGAAGCTGAGCAAAATACTAACACACAGAAAAATTTCACTAGAAACAAAGAGGAGAGTTCTGGATTGCGATGTGATATCAGTTCTTCAATATAGCAGTGAAAGCTGGACAATATCAGAAAAGATGAAGGAAAAACTTGAAGCAACTGAAATGTGGTTTTACAGAAGGATACTGGATATAAAGTGGGGGATCAGTTCCATATTACAATCAATATATATACTGACTCCTCACTTTGTGGTCATAGCACTTTCTATACATTTATATTCTTGAGATCCAAAAGCACAAGGATGCATTCCAGAAGCTGAGTAGAGTATTAAGAGACAGGAAAATTTCGCTAGAAACAAAGAAAAGAGTGCTGGATTGCTATGTGATGTCAGTTCTTCAATACGGCAGTGAATGCTGGACAATATGAGGTGTTGGAAAGAATGGCAACAAAAAGGAAATTCTTAATTCTTAAAAAACTACATGACACTAGCATTAAAATAACACGCAAGAAGCCATCAACATATTTTATTGCAGCCAAATGCACATTAATTATAAACAGGACAAAGTTTCTATACGAAAAGTTATTAAACACCATATTTCTGCCGTAATTCCTCAATAACATGTAAAATTTATATATTATCTAAAAATGGAAGACAGCAAACCTTGTTGTTTCTAATAATAAAAACCCCATCAAATCTAAACTAGTGATGACTAATCTAGTTTATGAATATCAATGCCCTGTACAAGATTATGTTTCTTGTCATAAATCAATTACCTATATTGATCATACTTCCACTTCCCTGAGTAGACGTCTTACATGCCCCGTATCGAGTAATAAAAGTGAAATAAAAAACATTTATTTATTTATTTTTCCGGTGTTGTTATTAGTTTTCAATTTCATTAACTAAAAGCAGGACGAATTTTCTCTACGAAAAGCTATTAGACACCATATATCTGCCTTAATTTCTTTGGTCGGGTGCCCCTGCTGCTCTCCTTGGGCTTCTTGACAAAATACAAAGGAGGATCTGTAACGTGGTTCATACTGACTTGGCAAACCGGCTGCAACCACTCTCTCACCGGCGTGATGTGGCTTCCCTGAGACTCTTCTACAAGTACTTTCATGGCTTCTGCTCCGATGAACTTAGTGCACTGGTGCAGCCTAAGCACGAATTTACACGAGATACTAGATTAGCAACTAGGTCCCACCCTTTTACAGTTAAACAGATAAGATGTAACCGTAAATTCTACTCCAACAGCTTCTTTTCTCGCGCTTCCCGCCTGTGGAACTCCCTTCCACAAGTCTGCTTTCCCGACAGCTACAATCTGTCAATAGACACCTCCTATCACACTAACTCCCAATTATTCTCAGAACACTCTCATCTACCCAACCCTCATTCTCGGTATCCTTACCCGCCTATCACCCACCCTCTGACATTTCCTATATTTAACCATTCTCGGTATCCCCACCCGCCTATCACCCACCCTCTAACATTTCCTATATTTAATCATCATTTCTCCACTTTACGTAGCCCCCTGCGCAGTAGTGGCAGTGACATGCCTTGCTCGGGGTGAAACGCTTATAAAAAAAAAAAAAAAAGACAGCGAACCTTGTTGTTTCCAATAATAATAACCCTATCAAATCTAAACTAGCGATGACTAATATAGTGTATGGATTTCAATGTCCTGTACAAGATCGTATTTCTTGTCATAAATCAATTAGCTATATTGGCCGCGCGCATCACGTGACAGCTTTAAAGAACTCTCATTTTTAAAAAACAAAAAACACTAAAAGCAGAAAAAATACATTAGAGTCAAACAGGAGGACGTAACAACACCAGAAAAATAGCATCCTTGAAAATGGTCTGGAAAGAGGCCGAAAGCGCTTGGAAATCCAAAAATTATGGAACATTTTTACATTCCTTATCTCCAGTAAAAAAGAAACACGTAAGAATACTGGAAAAATATAATCAAAAATTAATAAAATCTTCCTTGTCGGTCGTTTTTAACGAAACATGTTTAAATGGAAGTTTGCTGTCCAAACATACATTATATATATATATATATATATATATATATATATATATATATATATATATATGTTTAAAATATATATATAGATATATATGTTTAATATATAAATATGTTTAATATATATATATATATATATATATATGGTAATTATTATTATAATTATTATTATCATTATTATTATTATTATTATTATTATTATTATTATTATTATTATTATTATAGCATATTGCAGCTCAACAGCTATAATGTTTCGATGTTAAAACACCATCACCAAGCAGTAAAATGTGATTAATTTATTTGCTAGTATATACAGATAAGGAGATTTAAAAAAAAAAAAATAAACAAATGAAAGCATAAGAACAAAGAGGTCAGCCAATGAGATGATTCAAGTGGGTGAGAGGTTATAAAATCTTAAAAAATGTTGTGTACTACTCATAGACGGTAGCGTCTCAATGAAAAAGACAAAGAAGGAAAAAAAGAAAAAAGTTAAAAAAAAAAGAGAGAGAAAAGAAACAAGATAGAAGAGGAAGAATAGGGAAAGACTAGCCAAAAATATTCAAATGTTGGAAAAGATAAAATAAAATAAAATAAAATAAAATAATTATATATCTAAACTTATTTATAAATGGAACTTTGTCTGTGTGTGTATGTGTGTGTGTGTTTGTGTGTGTGTGTCCGTTACCTATAGACTCCGAAACGGCTGAACCGATTTTCTTGAAAATTTACACAGTTATACTTTAAGCATCTGCATGTGTTCTTAGCTAGGTTTTGTGTCGAGGTACCCCCGATAAATATCGAAAATCGATAATCGAAAAAATCGGGTTATAGAAGGAGTGGTCCGATTTTAATCAAATTTCATACACTCATAGACAAAGACATAAGAAACGATATTCAGAAGTTTCATGGTTTCAGTCCTTACAATAGTGCAGAAAATCGATAATATATATATATAAGGCAAGATGTGTGTGTGTGTGTGTGTATGTGTGTGTGTGTGTGTTTATCTGCCTGTATGTCTGTATTTTTTTCAGCCCTTTGATTTTAGTTCTTGCTTCGGGTTTGGCTCTAAGTAGGTATAATTGTAGTTCTTAGTCTGAGTCATGATACCATTTAGTCAGTGGACTTATTTAGCCTTCAAAATTCAGTTTACGACGAAAAAACTTATTTGATATCGATAGCAGGAAATCAAAATTTGACTTACATCCACTCATTTTTCTTTCAGTCTACGGTTTCTCTTTAACTGGAAACAACTATTTTTAGTCTTTGTGCCAACGTTTAAAGAGTCTGAGCTCCAGGACCATGGATTAGTTTTAAAGTTTTCATTACACCCGAGCAACGTCGGGCTATACTGCTAGTAAGAAAATAAAATCAAAACCGACATAAAAAATAAGAATAATGTAAAAAAGAGAGAAAAATAGGTAAATCGCTACATATGTGTGGCAGTGTGCAAGTTCATGCCTTTCCTAAAGATCGTGTGAATATCAAATTTAATAGACCCTTGTCGAAATCAGTTTGCTAAATCCTCTTTTACTCTAACCATTCCATCAACTTGTCTCTCTCCGGATTATACAGCATTAAAAATATTTGTGAAAAACCAGAAAATTTCCTTTGGCCTACATCGTGTCAGACTGAGAGAGTCATGTGTTTACTACCATGCCTTTCATTTTTTTTTAATTTACAAAGAATTCAGGGAAACATGCAAAATCTCAAACTGATATGTACTATCCTGCCAGAATAGATTTTGCACAGAGAAGCCAAATGCGAGGTTAACATGAGAGGTGACCTTATAACCGGTGTGGTAGGTATCCGCGATTCACTCGATACAACTGACGAACTTCGTGTCAGAATAGATGCGTCTGATGTGTGTAAAAAAAAAAAAAAAGTTGTTATACAGGGTGGCAATAAAGTCACTATATAGTTGTATATAACATATATTTTATCCCTGGACACACACACCACACACACACACACACACACACACGCGCATATATATATGTCTGATGTAAATGTAAATCATCTGGACAACCAACATCAAACATTGCCTGATGAAGAGAATCCATCTCGAAACATAGAAATTTCCATGTCGCAATGTACAATTAATTCATAACTATATAATTATGTTAAGCTCTAAAATATCTATTATATTGAGCACTGTTTATAATAAAATAAATGCCAGGGCACTCAAAATAATAAAACCTTGAGTCCTCTTCACCTGGAATTATATATATATATATATTTCAGCTGAAAAAGTATCAGTAATTTACATTTTTTTTACAATAGCATTTTATTTTTATAATTCAGAATCAACCAGAATTGCTTTGTCTTAATTGGTGTTGTAAGTCACTGTATAGGGACTTTATTACCACCCAGATTAAACTCAGATTCCGGTGAGAAGATGGGTAGTCTCTCAGACAACGCCGACGAGAATATTCGGTGGAAGATTTCGGAATTTAATCAGAATATAAGCAGCTGTACGCACTAGACGATGGAAATTAACTGGTTAATCTCTCCTTTTAATTCCCTGGTAATACCTTTTTTTTTTAAGGTAATTCAGTCTTCCGTTATCAATTTATCTGCATACCTGTTTTATGAAAAAAAGCTGTCGCTAAGTAGTGTTCTATTTCATCCATTTAGCTTAATTTCTCACCAGGTTAATCTTAATAAATATGACTATTCAAGGAAATCCAAGTTCTTATTCTTCAGACAAACCTGATCACTCCACCTGTGTGATTGGCCGAACACAATATTCGTTTTTCATATTTTTCACTATTTGGACTTGTGGCACGCTATGCTATTCCTACGGGGTGAGATAGTTGCTTACTCCTCACTAGTTGATGGTCTGTGTTCGGGCCAAATGGGAACCAGAATTTTGAACACTGATTTTCAAGGCAGGAATACCTCCCACTTAAAACATGAGCATAACATAACAAACGAAGTAAAAGTCTTTGACGCAAATTTCGGTTGGTATTTTGACAAAGAGACGTCGTTTGGCATATCGTAATAATGTTCACTCGTTCAATATCCTATCAGAGTGATTTGGCCCTAAAATAAATGACAGGGTGTAGCGGAACTCTGGATCCTGATTGGTCATCAAATCGCGAAATTCAAAATACGTCAGAGAAACGGTTTTTTGCACAGCTAAAGAAAAATTCGTTCTAGGAGCCACCCCACGTGACTGGATTCAATATTTAAGTTCACAGTCAGTGAGAGATGGAAGCAGCAAGAGACACCGCTAAAATGTAACGAGAGAAGCGTCAGGTCAACACGGACATTGTCCTCTTTTTCTTTCTCTTTCTCCTTATCTATTTCAACAATTACTACTAGGACATTTTGTATGAACTCTTGATACACTTAACTTTCTCAATAAACATTAATTTCTACGAATTCTTGTTATTCCTCCTTTTAATAAATTTCTATTTTAACGTGAATAATGTATATTTTATTATTCCACTCTTTTACACATTCCAACCTGCCGACAACCAACCTTCTGATGAAAACCTTCTGGTAATAATTCTGATGATTATAACTCAGCATAAAACTTTAAACCTGTTGGAATTTCGATTAAGTCTGACACAAGGCCAAATCAAAGAAACATTATCCAGAACGAGATATGAAGATAAATAATGTTGAAAAGAAAATAATATTTTGATACAATATAGACACCTCCAGTGACTTTTTCGATACCTAAATTTAAATTGAAATTTTAAAAATAAATAAGTAATCTTCAAGCTTTAAAATTAGCTTTAATTGAAAGCCAGGAGATTAAATTTTAATTCCCGAAAGAAAAATACACTGGTATTTTTTAAACCGAAATTATTTTGATTTTAATTTAATTTTTATTGAAATCGGACAAATTAAAGTTAAATTTCCCACCATTTTTGATTGATCGACACATTCTGTCAACACTATGCAAACAGTAGCCAAATTTCTGTTTTAAAAATCTTGCAAAAATAAAATATACCTCGCTGACACGTCATTTAAGTCAATTTTTAAAACTGAAACTTACCTTTATCTGATTTCAATCAGGTAATAATTCCTTACTGCCAGAAATTTACAATAAACAAAAACTTTTTTTAACTACGGTAGCCCTACCTGTCATTATCTCGATTACCAAATGAGGGACGGTGTTAAAAGATTTACGAGATCTGGAAGTTGTCAGACGGAAAGTATTGAGACCATACGGACAAAAAAAAAACAAAAAAAAAAAACATAAAATTTTAATTTCTTTTTTTTTTGGTTTTTAACTAAATAGTAAAATTTAAAATAATAATTTCAGCAATTACATAATATTCAATAACTTTTAGTTTACATTTATAGCCAGACATTTGAATGTGCTTTTGAATAAATAAAAATTTAAAAATTTAAATTTCTTTTAAAATAATTTTAATTTAATAAGAAAGAATGAAATTAAAATAACCAAACTAAGTTATTTTATGTTATTTATTAATATTTTTATTATGTATTTTTCATATTATTAAGTTATCATTAAGTTTAAGGCATGGTAAAAATACCTAATTTAATTTTTATAGTACTGCAGATATTATAATTATGGAAACATGTTATGATTCTTATGGAACTTCGTACTTACTCAAAAATGGTACGTAAATGAACATATTTACACACAAACAATTTTTTTAAATTAATTTAAAATATTTCTGCTAAACGATTTTTATTAAATTTTTCAATTTTAGATAGGCAATATGATAATCAGCTCTTAACTAAAAAGTCTACTCGCAATCAATTCTTTGGAGATTTTAAAAATATTTTTAAAAGCTTATATATTATTAAATAATTTAATAATAAAAAAATTTAAAAAGTAAAAACAATTCTTTTAAAATTTTATTATTAATCAAAAAAAAATTTTTTTTTCAGAGTATAATGTCCTCAATAGTTATTATTTATTCCAGTAATTAAAAGATTATTAAATTATATTAGAGTTTTATTGCATTTTTTATTTTACTCTTCGGAGAAGGTTTTCGGATAGTGATTGCAAACTTAAGATAAAAAAAGGTGATTTATATTCTCCAATGAGTCCTGTGTTGAACTAATAAAACAAAAGTTAGCAACTAATTAAAATTTTTTTAACATTTCATGGATTTACGTGAAGGGGAGGGTAACAGAGGCAAAAAATGTTTTTATCAAGATTTTTAGAAAATAATAATTTCAAAAGTAATTTCATTCATTTGTGAATGAATACTGAAAGTTTTATTAAAATCCGACAATTATTTGTTTTTGTGAGAATTTCCAAATTAATGTGTTTTTAAGCTAAAACAAGTGGCAAATGCAATTATTTGGTGTCCAAATGTAAAACAGGAGTAAAACGTTTCTTAGCCGCTAAATCAATCAAAACTTTTCAAAACTTTCTGACAACATTTCGAAAATGTTAGAAAAAATTTAAAAAAAATTTAAAAATAATTAAAAACTACTTTGATCTTTCCTCTTAAAAATAATATAAACATTTTGAGGGAAAAAGTTTGTTTTATTAAGTTTGGGGCCTTTTTTAATCATACTATGCTGCTTGTTTTTATTGACGTAATGGAGGTACCGACAATGTATTGCGCATTTTGAAGAAAAATACAATTCGTAATCTTCGCTGAATCGTCAAAAGTAACAAAAGGTTTCTTTCTTTTGCAATGCGACGTTGTAAAGGTTGGTAAGGAATTTTGCAGTCGATACATTTCAGGGAAAATGTCTCATTCAGCTTATTTTATTTTCAATCGCGGTATTTGAATTCTGACATCCTCCCGACGTCTGCGTGCTTGCCTTATTTTTGTCTTTCTCTCGGTTAGTGACGCTCAACCAGGGTTCATTTGGAACCTAGGGAGTCCGTGTAAAATTACTGGATTCCACATGGTGGGTGGGGGGGGCATTTTAAAATCGTTTAATGAGTTATTTTACTAGTATATATATATATATATATATATATATATATATATTCTAGGTTTATTTTCATCAATTTAGTTTTAGTTCAAAATAAAACGTATACATTTACTTTTACTATCATACTTACTTATTAGTAAAAAAAATAAAATGATTACTTTTTCATTGAATTGTTTGAGAGTCCACAAAAAAAAAAAAAAAGAGTGGTCCAGGTTTAAAAGAAAGGTTGATAACCTCTGCCCTAGGGTGTTCTATCTATCTATCTATCTATCTATCTATCTATCTATCTATCTATCTATCTATCTATCTATCTATAATAATAATAATAATAATAATAATAATAATAATAATAATAGTAACCAAGGAATTCGAAAAACTGTCACAAAAACCTGGAAATTGAAATAGAAAAAAATGTGGAAATTGAAAACAAGAATCGTGCCAGTGATAGTAGGTGCACTCGGAATGATAAAAAAATGGAACAAAACAACACAGTGAAAAAAACCCCTTGAAACCACAGCTTAAGAGATATACAAAAAAATTGTCTTGTTAAGTACAGCCCACACACTAAGGAAAACTTTGTCTATGTAAGGTTAGGGATGTTAAGGAAGATAGAAAAAACATGAAATGGAGCCATAACGACATCCCACGACCTGCCTTAGGTCTTTCCGCAGATTTGGTAGGTAGTGCGACCATAGCAGAAATCGAAATATGAAAAATGACAACATAATAAAGATAGGATTCAATGTACGTGAAAGCGTACAGAATCCTTGCCTATGAAGTGCTCAACCACTACTGAGCGAAATAACAATGGTTTACTACATGAAATCTTCAGAAACAATAATAGCTAATCTTAGCTAATTTTAGGGCACTGGAAAGAAAAATGATATGCAAATGTGTTGATTAGCTTGAGATTTCATGATACGGTTATATAGTGTTATATGAATAATTCATCAAAATTGTTGTTCTTGCCAGATTAATCATTGTTCTCCTAATGACCTTATTATCTAATTTATATAATGATCGCCCCAATAAACTAATTATATTAATCTCCTATCTACTCAGGTTTTAACACATTTTTTTTAATCATATCACCCCGAACAAGGCGGTAACGCCACTGATGCACAGGGGGTTACGTAAGAGTGAAAAGATTGGAAAAGAGAAAGACGGAAACGACATCCTAAACAAGGAACAATGGATGAGCCTCTTCACCTGTTCAATAGACGTGGGTGGAGTGTGAACCGAGCGATAATTTAGTCTATCTAATCCAATTGAAAAAAAAAAGAAAAAAGAAAAGAGTAAAAAGATTGGAAAAGAGGAAGCCGGAAACCACATCCTAGACAGGGAACAAGGGATGAGCCTCTTCACCTGTTCAATAGACGTGGGTGGAGTGTGAACCGGGCGATAACCGACCTGTGAATAATGACCCTTTAGTGTCAAAACAAAGGCGATAGCATCTTCTATGTGTGTTGCGAACTGACTTTTGCATCTCGAAAGCGAAGTATAACACGTGCTGTGAGAAAAAGCTTACTAACTATATTTTAAATTAATAGAATTGGGTACTACACCTATTTTGTAAAACCTGTGCAGCAAATCTCGATCAATGGCTAACCAAGAAGAAAATGTCTATACCTTTTGCAGTGTCGATGATTTTAAGAGAACTAACCGACCATGTCACTGATTGCTACTTCTGTATGGTACCACCAAATTGCTAAGGAACTGTCAAGAAATGGACAGTGCAATATATATACATCCCATCAGCTTTGCATCCTCTCCCCGCAAATCGATACATACAAATCCCAGAAACGCCGGAATCGTATGAAATTGAGCCAGATGATAGCAAAGCCAACGAAAATTCCGATCTTGAAGCATCAACTTCATATGACTAGGCTTACGGCCTATCACAATGAATACACCGGTTCTCGCTCGATCACCGAAGTTAAGCAACGTTGAGCCTGGTCAGTACTTAGATGGGTGACCGCTTGGGAATACCAGGTGCTGTAAGCATTTAGTGACGGATGTGCGTACTTACGGCCATATCACGTTGAATACACCGGTTCTCGCTCGATCACCGAATTTAAGTAACGTTGAGCCTGGTCAGTACTTAGATGGGTGACCGCTTGGGAATAACAGGTGCTGTAAGCGTCTAGTGACGGATGTGCGCTGTGGTGCAGTGGATATCGGCTCGGAAAGAGAAATCGGTGAGCTGAGTTCGAATTCCAGTTGAATACCCTGCATTCACTTAAGCACTGTTACCCTTGGGAAATGTATTAATCCGTCCCTTCCCTCCACTTATGGGTTAAATAACAGGGTAGGACTTGGGGATCCTGCTCTTAAAAACAAATCCCAAAGAATCTTGATACTCGAAAAGAAAAATGTTGTAAAAATAAAATAACCTTACCCAAAAATCATTGGTTATGACCTTAAATGATCCCATAAGTATTGATAGGTCGTTAAACCTCGAAACAAACAAAAAAATCATATGACTAAGATTATTGTAAAACACTCGACTCTGAAACACACACCATAACTCAAAGAGACCTAAAGAACTGTATCAGAGAATCGGAATTTCCTAAAAGTAAAGAAGAACGGTTAGCTTCAAGCTGATGATGTACAGAATCACACTTCCGTGATTGTCAAAAGGATCTAGTCCCATTTTTCCTTATGGAAGGTGATTGGCGTATTGTAGTTGACTTTT
>JBBBDQ010001026.1:3225000-3332500 GCA_037127315.1 Ascarosepion bandense | reverse complement strand
GAAACCTGACCGCATTGTCACAGTAGGCGATTCTACCTCTAAACTTTGAGTGTTTGGTGGAGGAAGGTAGACTTTAGCATCTTATATACCACTATATAAACCCACGCTAGTAGCCGAGAGTGTTGAAATTCATTACTGAATGAACGATATAACGGTTTGACACCAGAGAACCTATATATATATATATATATATATAGTGTATCGAGGCAGCAAATAATTTTCTAAACATATATTGTTAAGAGACAATGAATGTCTATAATGTTTAATCATGAGCCGCTCTAAACGTCGTATTTTGGCTTTAATTTCAGTTGAAAATAAAGACAAAAATTCTCCAACATTACATTGCATTTGACTACATGGTTCTTTTGTCATTTCGCGCTATGATGCTGTGTGACGTCATAGAGCCGCATTGCAAATTTGTGAACTGCGTTTGTTATTTTTGGTAACTATTGCCGTTGCCAAGCGGAGTTTTATGTCAACGTAAAATAAAATCGGCGGTGATGGTGGATGTTTCTGTATTACCGTCTTAATAACCTCTCTGAAGATGGCTCATGTGAGCCGAAAGCTTAGAACCAAATTAATAAAAAATTATCCAATTGTTGGAGAAGTTTTGCCTTTATTTTCAACTGAAATTAAAGCCAAAATACGACGTTTAGAGCGGCTCATGATTAAACATAATAGACATTCATTGTCTCTTATATTTAACAGTATATATTTAGAATATATATATATATATATATATATATATATATATATATATATATATATATATATATATATATAGGATATTTAATTACTTAGTTTTTGACAAAAATAAGGTTAGACGTTTGTATTCAAAGTGTTCAATTATATTGTAGAACTTTTGAATATTTTCCATTTGTAAACGAGTTATGAGCGGTGTCTTCAGGCAATTTGCAATCACTGATTTTACCGTTTTTTTTTTTAGAGTAGCTAATGTTTTTTCAGTTATATCGGCTCGGAACGAGAAACCGGGGAGCCGAGTTCGAATTCCAGTTGAATCCATTGTATTCACTTACGCGCAAATACCCTTGCGAAAGGTATTAATCCGTCTCTTCCTTCCAGTTATGGGTTAAATAACAGGACAGATTGGGTTCTATAGCCTTGGCTGGCAACCAGTCTACCGCAGAAAGCAATGGCAACCTACTGCGGGATAATCTTCTGCCGCGTCAGTAATGTCTCTTTCGAGACATGATCGCCCAAGCGTGTATCACGTATGGCACTTAACTGAACTGAATGTTTTTTCAATGTCTATTATTCTTCCAGAGTGCTCCATTAGGGTGTGAGAGCGTAAATAGTCATCCGCACACAGTTCTGTTTCGCTGTATCACAGCTCATCAGTACGGTTAGACATCCGATTGCTTTTAACCAGGATTGAAATCCGACCGAATTGACGTCAGTCGGTGATTCTACCGCTGAGCTATTGGCGCCCGGTAGAAGGAGGCAGGATTTTTAAGCTCTGATGTATCATACGCGTATCACCTGCGTATCTTACATTGTCGAAAATGTAGGCACTAATGAAGAATCCTGGCAACGGTTTTATTTCTCTCAGAATTGTTTCGCTGTCTAAGTTGAATAAATCCGGTGAGAAACCACATCCTTGTCTTACGCTACTTTCTATTTTTGCATACCTGCTGAATTCCTTTCCTATCGGTATGCAGCTGGTTTGCTACTAATGGATATTATAGATTATCCTAACGTCCTTTCCGAAAATGTCGAGGTTGTCGAGCGTCTCTTTCAAATCTTTGTGCCATATTTTGCGTAGTCTATAAAGCACAGATAGATTTATTTCTATTGCTCTCTCAGCTTGCATTTTGAGCAGGAATATTCCTTGTTCCAGTATTTTTAACAAAGCCACATTGTTCTTGTTCTATCTCTGAGCCGTTCAATGTATGAATTGTCGTCTAAATGTTCATATATATATATATATATATATATATATATATATATATATATATATATGAACTTTGTCTATCTATCTATCTATCTATCTATCTATCTATCTATCTATCTATCTCAGTCTGATCATATCTATTTATCTCAGTCTATTAATATTTATCTATCTCAGTGTGTTCAGTCTGTTCATATCTATCTATCTATCTATCTATCTATCTATCTATCTAAGTCTGTTCATATCTATCTATCTATCTATCTATCTATCTATCTATCTATCTATCTATCTTATTTAAGATTGTGCAAATCTATTCATTTGCTTACCTTTTCTTTCTCTGTTTCCTCCCCTCTCTCTCTCTTCTCTTAAATGGAATCTTCTTACTTTCTTTTATTATTAGTGTTTAATGTCATTTCAAGAGTTCATAGTAGCAGTTAGTGTAGTTATGGACCTCCTCAATTTCTACAACGATTCTACATGAACAAACAATAAACAAACAGTCAATAAATAAGAATTCATTTCTTTTCCATTTCTGCCACGTCATATTAATTTTATACCAATGACATCGCCATTTGTATTCCTACGCAAAGAAAAGAGGTTCTTGAAACACAAATGCATAATAACATTGTTTTGGGAATCTTACATCATTTTTTTTTTTTGGTTTGCATAACCCCCACCACCATTAAAAAAATGTCCATATATGTATTTTTTATGCAATGTTCTTCTTCAACCAAAGCATGAGTGAAGAAGATCGGTTAAAATCTGGAAAATTCGTAAAGACTAATACGACTGACTGCTTTAGAGAAACATGAAATGCCAAAATTTTAATGGCAGATAAATGGATGAGAGAAGAAAAGAGTTGGAATTCCAAAGATATGATGGCGGAAACGTTCACGTGACTATTGCCATGCTGTTGTCGCTTGGTTGTAAGGAGACATGTTCGGGAAAGCAGGTAAGAAAGGGTAAGTAAATGCTCAGTAATAGTATAAAAACATAGTTAACAAATATGAATAAAAATATCTATAAATGTACGTAATTTTATTACTGCATTTAAATATCGATATACAGGGTGCGATGGGTGAATTGTCGTCTAAATGTTTATGTACAGAATGCGATGTATGAATTGTCGTCTAAATATTCATGTACAGCGTTCAATGTATGAATTGTCGTCTAAATGTTCATATATATATATATATATATATATATATATATATATATATTGTCATCCGCAGACAGATCCGTTTCACTGTATCACAGCTCATCAGCACGGTTAGACTCCGATTGCTCTTTAACCCAGGACCGAAACCCGACCGAAATGGCGTCAGTCGGCGACTCTACCCCTGGGCTATGTGGAAGTAAGCAGACTTTTTAGCGCATATCATTATACGCGCCCAATAGCTAGTGTGCTTTAATTCATTTCACTGAATGAGCGATGCGTATATATATATATATATATATATAGGATGCGATAGATGGATTATTGTCTAAATATTTATATACATATATAGGGTGCGATGGATGAATTGTCATCGAAATGTTCATATATATATATATATATATATATATATATATAGGTGCGACAGATGAATTGTCGTTTAAAATATTCATATATATATATATATATATATATATATATATATATATATATATAGGGTGCAATGGATGAATGTTCGTCTAAATGTTCATATATGTAGGGTGCAATGGATGAATTGTATAAATTACTCAAAAATGAAAATAACACTAATATCTCATTTTAACACACACACACTCACACACATACACACACATACACACACACATATATATATATATCCGTGTGAATAAGAACGAAGAAAAATTTTTTTTACAACGTCCAAACCATTAATTTAAAACATTGCTCGATATATAATATATAGAGCTGTGAATATTTATTATAAATTATATTTTAGAACATGAACAAATTTTTTATATATCCACTACAAATCGTACATTTGTTTCGACATTGAAACTACAATGTCTCATCAGGTGGTGTTGGCAGGAATGGAAAGCCTCTTTTCTTATATTTGGTGAGGGAACAAGTCTTGTGAATTGTCCGTTTGAATTTTGAAGAAAGTAGTGTGGGTAGTAAATATAGTTGATTAATATGTGTCTTGGAATTTTGTAGACAGATTTAACATTAGCAGATAGGATGTAAGTTTATGATCTTGCGATTAGACTTTATCCTTTGGGTTTCTTAGAGGATCAGAGTAGGGAGGTGTAAGGGGTGGGGAGGGATGGGATTGGACTCACCGCTTATTTCTACAACTATAGAATATTTTTGTATTTAAGCACAGTTTTTATAATTAATCTAATTTTGTATATTTAACCTTAATTTTGGATTTAGGAAATCGATTTTTTCTATTAAATTTTAAATTTTAAATTAGATCACAGTTTGTGGTGTGTAATAGGTAAGATTTAATGTAAGAGGTAAAAATTAATGTTAGTATTCAAGGTAATAGGTAAGTAGGTTATAGGGGTGTCAGGAAGTGGGTAAGAGAAGGATGAGAATACTGATGAGAGTAAAGTGGACAAGGAAAGGAGCATGAGAGAGAGAGAGAGAAAGAGAGAGAGGGGGGAGATAATGCAAGTTAGTGAGATAGGAAATGACTATTGACTTTACATTTAAATTCTTGGAGATTGTAGCTGTCAGAGAAGCAAGTGGAAGAGAATTCCACAGGCGGGAAGTGTGAGAAAAGAAGCTGAGAGAGTAGAATTTACGTTTGCATTTTATTGGTTTTATAAATTTTGTAAATATTTTATGAGCATTTTTTCCCAGTAACCAACAACATTTTGCTTATAGATACTTTATTTGATTTCTTAGCCCTGATAAATTCCGTCAGTGAACGAAATGCGTGGGCAAAAAGAATTTTTGCACACACACACACACACACACACACACGTGTGTGTGTGTGTGTGTGTGTTACACACACGTTATATATATATATATATATATATATAACGTGTGTATCAAGAGATGACTTCGATATAATATCGCCATGGGAAGTTGATCTCAGCCCGGCGGGCTAACCGAAATATTGCGAGTAGACTCTGTTTATCTCAGTGTTCTTGACTGGCTCCAAATAAGTATCACTAATGTGATAAATACCGACTTGTGGCTTGACTCCAGCCACATTCCCACCGACGGAATGTGGCTTCCCTCTGTCTGTTCTATAAATATTTTAATGGCTTCTGCTCCAACGAACTTAAGTCACTGGTGCCCCTGCAACAGGTGTTTACTCGTGCAACCAGACTGGCAAGTGGGTCCCACCCATTCACAGTTAGAGCAACCAGATGAAGATGACAATTCTACTCCTGCAGCTTCTTTTCTCGCACTTCCCGCCTGTGTAACTCGCTTTCATATTTTTGCTTTCCTGACGGCATCAACCTCCAGGAATTTAAATACAATGTCAATACCCATCTCTTAACCACTTAACTCTAGTTCTTTCTACATCACCCCGTATAACTTTTCCTTTCTCTCTACCTTTGCAACTGTCATCACACCTGTATTACCATCCTTCTTTCTACATCACCCTGTATATCTTTTCCTTTATCTCTACCTTTGCAACTGTCATCACACCTGTATTACCATCCTTCTTTCTATATCACCCTGTATATCTTTTCCTTTCTCTCTACCTTTGCAACTGTCATCACACCTGTAGTACCATCCTTCTTTCTACATCACCCTGTATATCTTTTCCTTTATCTCTACCTTTGCAACTGTCATCACACCTGTATTACCATCCTTCTTTCTATATCACCCTGTATATCTTTTCCTTTCTCTCTACCTTTGCAACTGTCATCACACCTGTAGTACCATCCTTCTTTCTACATCACCCTGTATATCTTTTCCTTTCTCTCTACCTTTGCCACTGTCATCAGACCTGTATTGAAATCCTTCTTTCTACATCACCCTGTATATCTTTTCCTTTATCTCTACCTTTGCAACTGTCATCACACCTGTATTACCATCCTTCTGTCTACATCACCCCGTATAACTTTTCCTTTCTCTCTACCTTTGCAACTGTCATCACACCTGTAGTACCGTCCTTCTTTCTACATCACCCTGTATATCTTTTCCTTTATCTCTACCTTTGCAACTGTCATCACACCTGTATTGCCATCCTTCTTTCTACATCACCCTGTATATCTTTTCCTTTATCTCTACCTTTGCAACTGTCATCACACCTGTATTGCCATCCTTCTTTCTACATCACCCTTTATATCTTTTCCTTTATCTCTACCTTTGCAACTATCATCACACCTGTATTACCATCCTTCTTTCTACATCACCCTTTATATCTTTTCCTTTCTCTCTACCTTTGCAACTGTCATCACACCTGTAGTACCATCCTTCTTTCTACATCACCCTGTATATCTTTTCCTTTCTCTCTACCTTTGCCACTGTCATCAGACCTGTATTGAAATCCTTCTTTCTACATCACCCTGTATATCTTTTCCTTTATCTCTACCTTTGCAACTGTCATCACACCTGTATTACCATCCTTCTGTCTACATCACCCTGTATATCTTTTCCTTTATCTCTACCTTTGCAACTGTCATCACACCTGTATTACCATCCTTCTTTCTATATCACCCTGTATATCTTTTCCTTTCTCTCTACCTTTGCAACTGTCATCACACCTGTAGTACCATCCTTCTTTCTACATCACCCTGCATATCTTTTCCTTTCTCTCTACCTTTGCAACTGTCATCACACCTGTATTGCCATCCTTCTTTCTACATCACCCTGTATATCTTTTCCTTTATCTCTACCTTTGCAACTGTCATCACACCTGTATTGCCATCCTTCTTTCAACATCACCCTGCATATCTTTTCCTTTATCTCTACCTTTGCAACTGTCATCACACCTGTATTACCATCCTTCTTTCTACATCACCCTGTATATCTTTTCCTTTCTCTCTACCTTTGCAACTGTCATCACACCTGTAGTACCATCCTTCTTTCTACATCACCCTGTATATCTTTTCCTTTATCTCTACCTTTGCAACTGTCATCACACCTGTAGTACCATCCTTCTTTCTACATCATCCTCTATGTCTTTTCTTTTCTCTCTACCTTTGCAACTATCATCACACCTGTATTACCATCCGTCTTTCTACATCACCCTGTATATCTTCTCCTTTCTCTCCACCTTTGCAACTGTCATCACACCTGTATTCCTACCCTTAACTGGTTCGTCTTTGTCTTTACTCTCCCCCTATCTATTTTTTTTACTCTTATGTAGCCCCCTGCACATCAGTGGCGTTCCCGCCTTGCTCGGTGTGATACGATTAAAAAAAAAAGAGGAAAAAGTTGTTCGGAAACCGTCAATGGTTGGGTTAGCAGGGAGTTACAAGTCATCATGAACGGGTGTTCGAGTTAACTAATTTTGTCAACTACTGATCGCATCAGATTATGCGCCCTCACCTAGGAACAGTAGCTAAAGTACACTCAGCCAAGTTGGCTTTGTGAGTGTTGAAGAAGCACAAAAGTTTGTATTTATTTCTGGGATAAATAATTTTCAATAATCTTGGAATTATTTCGAACTTTTTTTCTCATCTTGGTTGATATAGATGTTATAATAGACACAACGTTTCGACCGAGTACCCTCTGATCATCATCAGGTGTCAATAGATTGGCTGATATGGATTATATCGTTGATTATTGAGAAATAACCTGTGAAATCAGTTATTGTTTTTCATGCTGGACTTAGTAGTGAGAGTATCTAATTCTAATTGTGTGTGTGTCCGTTACCTATGGACTCCGAAATGGCTGAACCGATTTTCTTGAAAATTTACACAGTTATACTATAAGCGTCTGCGAGTGTTCGTAGCTAGGTTTTGTGTCAAGGTATCCCCGATAAATATCGATAATCGATAATCGAAAAATCGGGTTATAGAACGAATGGTCCGATTTTAATCAAATTCGATACACTCATAGACAAAGACATAAGAAACGATATTCAGAAGTTTCAAGGTTGCAGTTCTTATAATAGAGCAGAAAGTCGATAATATATATATATATATATAAAAGGCAAGATGTTTGTGTGTGTGTCTGTTTATCTGCCTGTATGTCTATTTTTTTCAGCCCTTTTAATTTAGTTTTTGCTTCGGGTTTGGCTCTAAGTAGATATAATTGTAGTTCTTAGTCTCAGCCATGATACCATTTACTCAGAGGACTTATTTAGCCTTCAAAATCCAGTTTACGAAAAAAAAACTTATTTGATATCGATAGCATGAAATCAAAATTTGACTGACATACATTCATTTTTCTTTCAGTCTACGGTTTCGCTTTAACTGGAAACAACTATTGCTTTTTAGTCTTTCGTGCCAACGTCCAAAGAGTCTGAGCTCCAGGAGCATGGATTAGTTTTAAAGTTTTCATTACACCCGAGCAACGCGGGGCTATACTGCTAGTATATATATATACACACACACACACACACACACACACACACACACACACACACACACACACACACACACACACACGCACACTAGGTGCGATTGGTAAATTGTCGCCGTTGTTTTATTATTTCTAATATTCTATAGGCTGAGTCTGAGCTCCAGGACCATGGCTTAGTTTTAAACGCCGGTCTATAGTGCTAGTATATAAATATATACAACTATGTGCTTGCACATATTGATGTGTGTTTGTGTATATCCGTGTATATCACTTAAATAATGGCAAAAAGAAATAAATCTACAAAACAAGTTCTGCAAAGACGGATATGCGTTGTGGTGCATTGGATATCGGCTCGGAACGAGAAATCGGGGAGCCGAGTTCGAATTCCAGCTGAATTCATTGCATTCACTTACGCGCAAATACCCTTGCGAAAGGTATTAATCCGTCTCTTCCTTCTAGTTATGGGTTAAATAACAGGACAGATTGGGTTCTGTAGCCTTGGTCGGCAACCAGTCTACCACGGAAAGCAATGGCAACCTACTGCGGGATAATCTTCTGCCCAGTCAGTCATGTATCTTTCGAGACATGATCGCCCAATTTAGCAGCCCAAAGTGCCAAATACAGGCCGGGGATGTTAAAATCAAGCAGGTACAAAAATGTTCTCACTGAAGACGGAGAGTGTGACGCAGTGATTCAAAAGCGAATTGGCATGGCAAAAGACGCTTTCCAGAAGCTGAGTAAAGTATCAAGACACAGGAAACTTTCACTAGAAACAAAGAAGAGAGTTCTGGATTGCTATGTGATGTCAGTTCTTCAATACGGCAGTGAATGTTGGATAATATCAACAAAGATGAAGGGAAAACTTGAAGCAGCTGAAATGTGGTTCTACAGAAGGATGTTGCGGATATCGTGGACCGAACATGTGAGCAATGACGAGGTGTTGGAAAGAAGGGAAACGAGAAGGAAATTAATATTGAGCATAAGGAAGAGACAACTGAAATTCCTGGGACATGCAATGAGGAAGTAGGAATTGGAGAACCTGATACTAACAGGCCAGATACAAGGGAAAAGAGACAGAGGAAAGCAGTGGATAACATATTTAAAGGGCCTGAGCAGGTGGATGACAGAACGAGAGCTGCGAGACGTTACAGGAGAAAGCGTGCTAAGAGCCACCAGGGATAGGGAGACGTGGAAGGCCATGATCACCTCCGTCCTGAAAGGACAAGGCACATAGAAGTAGAAGAAAAAGATACAATTTGAAAAAATTAAAAAAAGGCGATTTTATAGAAATAATTTCATTTCTCTGATAGCGGAATCCAATTTAATCCTAGTTAACATAGACAGGCTTACGGCTATATCGCGTTGAAACACCGGTTCCTGTACAATCACCGAAGTTAAGCAACATCGAGTCTGGTCAGTACCCAGACGGCTGACGCAAATAGACAAAAAGAGAGTGCAATACGGATCGGTGGGGGGCTCTTAAACGAAGGAAGTTGTTTGTAGTTAGGGTTTAAAACATGTCATAATGACCTACGAATGTTTCACGTTGAAACACAAGTTCCCGTAAGATCAACCGAAGATAAGCAAAGTCAAGCTTGGTCAGCACCTAGATGGTTGATCTCTTGGGAATATTAGGTGATATAAGCTTATATGTGCGGATTGTGTGATAAGTGATAGCTCGGAATTGTTAATTTGAGAGCCAGTTGGGTTCGTTATATTCACTTACGAGAAAGTACTATTAGAAAAGGTGTGAATCGACTTCTTCTCCCTCTATGGGTTAAATAGAAATACATTTTTAAGAATCTAAAAATATTTTCTGACTTAAATAATCTGGAAATAGTTGATAAGACGCTGAAAACGATTAAGTCAAAAGTTAATTGCCAATAGCAGATATCGATAATGTTCTGAAATCGATAATGTCCTGAATGTTGGAGAAACTAACAAAATTGAAAAATCACCATTATTTGTAAGTTTAGCGGACTTGTACAGAAGGCTCTGTGACTAGAGATAATTAGTTTTTTATATTATTTTAGATTGAGACCTCTTATCATATGTACCGTGCCCTTTCAGGTGGTTGGTGATCATCGCTGGTGAAAATCTCTTGTCTTTCGTAGCTCTTAGAAAATTGGTTTTCGCTATCTCTCCTAATCGTTGCTCTGTCAACCATTTCCATAAGCCCTTTAGGTATGTTATGCGCTAATTTCTTCTGTCCGTCTCGATTTCTTGATGTCCTATCAGTGTAAAAAATTCTAAACCCTCTTTCCTCATTATGCTTCCTAGAAATTTCAACTGTTTCTCTCTGATTCTAAATATAAGTAGCCCTTTTGTCTCTACTCTCTCTCTGTCTATTCTGTCTATGGCATTCTCAGTATTCTTCTGTAGAACCACCTTTCTGTTGCCTCTGTTTTTCCTTTTTCGTTTTTTATTCCACATTTTTTATATTTATTTATTTTTTTCATTATTCATTTTAACGATATTTTGACGATTGTGTTTAGAATGAAACAGACTGTCGCCTCTGGGTGTTGATATCAATGACCACTTTTATATTTGCATACGCCCTACCCCTGATATTGAGCACTTTAGCCCATAAAGCTTTTCTAGAATGATTATCCAGCCTCTCAGTAGTCCACAGAAGAAGACAGTGACATGTCATCAGCTTGCCTTGAACTACACCTAAATTTATCGTAGCATTCGCTCAGACACAGACAGCCAGTCAGTCAGCTAAGTGCCATACGTGATACATGCGTGGACGATCATGTCTCGAAAGAGACATTACTGACTAAGCAGAAGATTTTCCCGCAGTAGGTTCCCATTACTTTCTGGTTACCAACCAAAGCTTTAGAACCTAATATGTCGTGTTACTTAACCCATAACTGGAGGGAGAAGTGAAGGATTCATATCTTTACAAAGGGTATTTGTGCGTAAGTGAATGCAACGCATTCAACTGGATTTCTAACTCCAGTCACTACATCGCAATGAAATGTCATAAGATGGCGAACAATTTAATAGAAATATTTTCTACCCACTAGCATCTCCAGTCACTACATCGCAATGAAATGTCATAAGATGGCGGACAATTTAATAGAAACATTTTCTACCCACTAGCATACGCGTACTGTACCTAGAAATATTATTAATGAAAATTTTTATGCATCAGATATGGGTATCAATACAAATCACGTATAAATTTATATGAATACGATTAGGCCCGTGTCGTAAGGAAAAGACGACAAAATATTTATTTTGATATGACGTCTAAAATGACGGCAACATGCATACTGATGTACCTACTATTGAGTATCTTAGATTAAGACATCAGGAAAAAAAATCCAAACTCCCGAGTGTGACAAGAGGATATATATATATATAAAATGTTTTGTCCTAAACAAGAAAAGATTAATTTGATTAAGACTTTTAACCATTGGGGGCTCATGATTTGTTCAGATGACACCTTGAAAGATAAAATTAGTTGTATAACTATATATAACTTGTATATCTGCAAACAATGGTTACCTGTCGGACATTGTTCAATCGGTTATTCGAGGTAAGATTGCTTAAACTAAATTTTGAAGGCTAAATATGTCCTCTGAGTAAATGGTATCATGACTGAGACTACGAACTACAATTATACCTACTTAGAGCCAAACTCGAAGCAAAAACTAAAATAAAAGGGCTGAAAACTAAAATAAAAGGGCTGAAAAAATACAGACATACAGACAGATAAACAGACACACACACAAACACCTTGCCTTTTATATATATACATATATATATTATGGATTTTCTGCACTATTGTAAGAACTGCAACCTTGAAACTTCTGAATATCGTTTCTTATGCCTTTGTCTATGAGTGTATCAAATTTGATTAAAATCGGACCACTCCTTCTATAACCCGATTTTTTCGATTATCGATTATCAAAACCTAGCTAAGAACACTCGCAGACGCTTATAGTACAACTATGTAAATTTTCAAGAAAATCAGTTCAGCCGTTTCGGAGTCTATAGGTAACGGATACACACACACACACAGACACACACACACACAGACAAAGTTCCATTTATAAATAAGTTTAGATTAGATTATAGTGTGTTTTGGGGCTCATCCCCCTCCCATCATTTTATTTTTCATTAAATCTTTTATATATATATATATATTATATTATTGTATGTATTTTTATTGTCATGGGTTTATTTCCCCGTTTTTTTAGGTGTCCCTTGTAAATATGTGGTAGGGTGGTGTGTAAAGGATTGAGAGGTGATGAATGGCTTCTTGTGGTGAATGTGCAAATTGTAATGAGTGATTGGGTCGTGATAGTGTTTAGCTAGGTATAGGATAGATACTGAAGATCACCTTCTACTCACCCTCCTTTTTCGGCCTTGTGTCACAATTTGTGTATTTTTACGCAAATAAATATTCAGTTTATCTATACGTTTCATTTTCCGCAAAAGCACAGATATTATCTGCGGTCACCGTCACCGGAAGTGTCCCATATTTTATTAGCTTGACCTACAGCGTGAACGTGATACCCATCTTCAAGCCATCAGAGTGAAGAGGCAAAAAGATGGACGCCGCCATTGAGAGAAAAAACTCTGGCCATGAAACTAAAATGCTTGCCTTTCACGAAGAGACGGAAGTCTTCAAAGTGGGACGAAAACTGTGTCAGCAGTTATTTCATTTTATTCTAAAAAAGATGTTTTGCAATAGTCACATTATTCGGATTATTTCGTCATTGAAAATATCACCGAAATCTCTTTTTCTTTTTTTGTTTTCTTTTCTCAGGATCTCTAAACGTGTCTTCCTCTCTGTTCAAGTATTTTCTGTCTCTTTTTGTTTATTTTTGTCCAGATTTTTTTTCGTTTTGTTTGATGTCTATATTTTTTCTTTCTTTCTTTCTTTAGTTTTTTTTTATTTATCTATGTATTTACTTTATTCTTCTTCATAATCTTTTTTCTTGTTTTTCGTTTTTTTTTAAAGATAATCTGTATTTCTATATTTTCTCGATTATTAGCTGCAGTTTTTTGCTTTCTTTGGTTGTCTCACTTTCTTTATTTGTTTCTTTTATCCCAGCTTTGTATGCTATATTTTCTTTTTTTCTTTTGTATGCCATATTTTCTTTCTTTCTTTCTTTCTTTCTTTCTTTCTTTCTTTCTTTCTTTCTTTCTTTCACCCCAGCTTTGTATGCTATATTTTTCTTTCTTTCTTTCTTTCTTTCTTTCTTTCTTTCTTTCTTTTCTTTTGTATGCCATATTTTCTTTCTTTCTTTCTTTCTTTCTTTCTTTCTTTCTTTCTTTCTTTACCCCAGCTTTGTATGCCATATTCTTTCTTTCTTTCTTTCTTTCTTTCTTTCTTTCTTTTGTTTATCCAGTATTTTCCTTTCTTTCTTTCTTTCTTTCTTTCTTTCTTTCTTTCTTTCTTTCTTTCTTTCTTTCTTTCACCCCAGCTTTGTATGCCATATTCTTTCTTTCTTTCTTTCTTTCTTTCTTTCTTTCTTTCTTTCTTTTGTATGCCATATTTTCTTTCTTTCTTTCTTTCTTTCTTTCTTTCTTTCTTTCTTTCTTTCTCGATTATTAGCTGCAGTTTTTTGCTTTCTTTGATTGTCTCACTTTCTTTATTTGCTTCTTTTATCCCAGCTTTGTATGCTATATTTTCTTTTTTTCTTTTGTATGCCATATTTTCTTTCTTTCTTTCTTTCTTTCTTTCTTTCTTTCTTTCACCCCAGCTTTGTATGCCATATTTCTTTCTTTCTTTCTTTCTTTCTTTCTTTCTTTTGTCAGCCATATTTTCTTTCTTTCTTTCTTTCTTTCTTTCTTTCTTTCTTTCTTTGTTTCTTTTGTATGCCATTTCTTTCTTTCTTTCTTTCTTTCTTTCTTTCTTTCTTTCTTTCTTTTGTAAGCCATATTTTCTTTCTTTCCTTCTTTCTTTATATGCTATATTTTGCCTTTCTTTCTTTTTTTCTTTCTTTCTTTCTTTCTTTCTTTCTTTTGTATGCCACATTTTATTTCTTTCTTTCTTTCACCCCCAGCTTTGTATGCTATAATTTCTTTCTTTCTTTCTTTCTTTCTTTCTTTCTTTCTTTCTTTCTTTCTTTACCCCAGCTTTGTATGCCATATTCTTTCTTTCTTTCTTTCTTTCTTTCTTTGTATGCCATATTTTCTTTCTTTCTTTCTTTCTTTCTTTCTTTCTTTCTTTCTTTCTTTCTTTCTCGATTATTAGCTGCAGTTTTTTGCTTTCTTTGATTGTCTCACTTTCTTTATTTGCTTCTTTTATCCCAGCTTTGTATGCTATATTTTCTTTTTTTCTTTTGTATGCCATATTTTCTTTCTTTCTTTCTTTCTTTCTTTCTTTCTTTCTTTCTTTCTTTCTTTCTTTCTTTCACCCCAGCTTTGTATGCCATATTTCTTTCTTTCTTTCTTTCTTTCTTTCTTTCTTTTGTCAGCCATATTTTCTTTCTTTCTTTCTTTCTTTCTTTCTTTCTTTTGTATCCCATATTTTCTTTCTTTCTTTCTTTCTTTCTTTCTTTCTTTCTTTCTTTCTTTTGTAAGCCATATTTTCTTTCTTTCCTTCTTTCTTTATATGCTATATTTTGCCTTTCTTTCTTTCTTTCTTTCTTTTGTATGCCACATTTTATTTCTTTCTTTCTTTCACCCCCCAGCTTTGTATGCTATAATTTCTTTCTTTCTTTCTTTCTTTCTTTCTTTCTTTCTTTCTTTCTTTCACCCCAGGTTTGTATCCTATATTTTGCTTTTCTTTTTTCTTTCTTTCTTACCTTGTTTTGTATATTTTGCCATATTTTCTTTTTTTCTTTCTTTCTTTCTTTATTTTCTTTCTTTCTTTCTGTGACGTAATCGTTGTTTTTTCTTTTTCAAAATAATCTTTTTTGTTACTCACCCAGTTGATTTGTAATGGCTGTTGCAATGATTCTTCCCGCCTTTAAGATATTCTTATTAGCGTTTCACCTTGTCTTTGTCTTTAATCTTCAGACCCAATTCATTTTTCTCTATCTTTAATTTTCTATTTAGTTACAAAACAAACACATATCATCCATTAAAAATTATTTTCTTCCTGTTATTCCGCTCCCTCTTACTCTCTTATAATCCTGGGTATGACGATAAACTATATCCGGCAGCAACAATGCTTCTGATTGAGTGATTGAAGGTTTTCAGGAGCGTGAAACCAAGTTTTAATCGCTGTTGTTTCCAGGTCCTCACTAACTCGGGATAGTAGTCCCTGTTAGGTTCCCAGAACTCTATGAAAGCATAAAAGTACATTTTTATAGTAAAAATACCAGCAATACTTTTTCATATATTTTCTGGTGCCCTATCTACATTGGAATGAACTCTTCCTTCTTCATAAATACTAACCTGCGTCTCGACTGCCCCCTTTAGGAAGACTCGCAGGTTCAGTTTAGTATTTATGAAGGAGGAAAAGTTCATTCCAATGTAGAGTGGGCACCATAACAAAATAAAAAATATCGAAAATACATATTTATAGTAAAATTATCAACAATAATATTTTACTAGCATTATCAACAATACATATTTATAGTAAATTATCAACAATACATATTTATAGTAAATTATCAACAATAATATTTTACTAGCATTATCAACAATACATATTTATAGTAAATTATCAACAATATATATTTATAGTAAATTATCAACAATACATATTTATAGTAAATTATCAACAATAATATTTTACTAGCATTATCAACAATACATATTTATAGTAAATTATCAACAATACATATTTATAGTAAATTATCAACAATAATATTTTACTAGCATTATCAACAATACATATTTATAGTAAATTATCAACAATACATATTTATAGTAAATTATCAACAATACATATTTATAGTAAATTATCAACAATAATATTTTACTAGCATTATCAACAATACATATTTATAGTAAATTATCAACAATATATATTTATAGTAAATTATCAACAATACATATTTATAGTAAAATTATCAACAATAATATTTTACTAGCATTATCAACAATACATATTTATAGTAAATTATCAACAATACATATTTATAGTAAATTATCAACAATAATATTTTACTAGCATTATCAACAATACATATTTATAGTAAATTATCAACAATACATATTTATAGTAAATTATCAACAATACATATTTATAGTAAAATTATCAACAATAATATTTTACTTGCATTATCAACAATACATATTTATAGTAAATTATCAACAATACATATTTATAGTAAATTATCAACAATACATATTTATAGTAAATTATCAACAATACATATTTATAGTAAATTACCAACAATACATTTTTATAGCAAAACTACCAATAGTACATTTTTATACTAAAATTACGAACAATGTATTCGAATGTATACAGTTGGTTTCAAAATATATTTAGTTAAAGACGTACAACTGTAGTAAAAATATTTATATTTCTACATCAAATAACCCATAGAGTTGTTGATACCCTCAAAAAAATCAATCAGTCAATCTTCTTCTTTTATGTGCCCTGCCCTCCTAAAAGGACGTAGGCGATCATAGCTTTCCACATCTCTCTATCCCTGGTGGCTCTTAGCATGCTTTCTCCTCTTACACTATGCAACCCTCGTTCCGTCATCCACCTGATTAGGTCCTTCAAATATGTTATCTGCTGCTTTCCACTGTCGCTTTTTCCCGCTATCTGGCCTGTTAGTATCAGGTTCTCCAAGCCCTCTTTCTTAATTGCATGTCCCAGGGACTTTAGCTGTCTCTTCCTGATGCTCAGTATTAATTTCCTTTTCGTTTCCATTCTTTCCAAAACCTCATCATTGCTCACATGCTCGCTGAAAATTATCTCTGTTTAAATCGTCCCAACTCTCATGATTGCCATCAAATTGTCTAGCCTCTCACTCGTTCCTTAGAGTGTTTAATAATATTCCCATCAATGTTTCAGTAACTTCTGTGATTTCAGTACATAATTTTATAATTTCCTTTTTCCTATATTTCTTTATAATGACATTATAATGACTTTATAATTTCTTTATAATGATACTTATATCTAGAAAAGGCGTAAGACAAGGATGTGTCTTTTCACCGGATTTGTTCAACCTATACAGCGAGAATATTTTGAGGACCCTAGATGACACACCAGGATTTGTTATTGGAGGCCACAACCTGAACAACATAAGATACGCGGACGATACAGTACTGATTGCGAACAAGGAAATGAAACTGCAAGATCTCATACAGAAAGTAGCAGTGGAGAGTGACAAGAAGGGACTACAAATAAACTTTAAGAAAACTGAGTGCATGGTCATCAGCAAAAGATACAACCCAAAATGCCAAATACAGGTGGGGGATAAGAGGAATCAAACAAGTCCAAGAATTTAAGTACCTAGGAAGTGTTCTAACAGGAGATGGAAAGTGCGACACGGAGATCCGAAGGCGAATTGGCATGGCAAAGGACGCGTTCCAGAAGATGAGCAAAATACTTACACACAGGAAGATCTCAATAGAAACGAAGAAAAGAGTGCTAGACTGCTACGTGATGTCAGTTCTTCAATACGGCTGTGAATGCTGGACAATATCATCGAAAATGAGGACAAAACTGGAAGCGGCCGAAATGTGGTTCTACAGAAGGATGCTACGGATATCGTGGACTGAGCATACAAGCAACGACGAAGTGTTAGAAAGAATGTCAACAAAAAGGAAATTGATGCTGAGCATCAGGAAGAGACAACTGAAGTTCCTGGGACACGCAATGAGGAAGGAGAGCCTGGAGAACCTGATACTGACTAGACAGATAGAAGGAAGGAGAGACAGAGGAAGGCAGCGGATAACATATTTGCAGGGTCTGATCAGGTGGATGACGGAACGGGGGTTGCCAGGAGCAACAGGAGCAAACATACTAAGAGCCACAAGGGATAGGGAGACGTGGAGATCCATGATCGCCTACGCCCTGAAGGGACAGGGCACATAGAAGAAGAAGAAGAAATATTACATTAGACAGTGTAATGGCAATACGAAACATTTCCTCATAAGAAAACATTCGGCATTTGTTGATCTATTATCCCGCAGTAGGTTACTATTACTTTACTGTGATAGACTGGTTGTCAGCCAAGGCTATAGAACCCAATCTGTCCTATTATTTATCCCATAACTAGAGGAAAGAGACAGATTAATACATTTCTTAAGGGTTTTTGTGCGTAAGTGAATGCAACGAATTCAACTGGAATTCGAACTCGGCACCCCGATTTGTCATTCCGAGGATGCACATTAAAACGTTATTAAATAAAACCATAATTTTAAATATTATTAATTCATAAATTAATATTTTTTTATAATCATATTGCCCCAAGCAAGGCAGTTTACCACCACTGGTGCGCACGGGGTTACATAGGAGGAAACATATGAGAAAGAGTGACAGTTTATAGGGGGTATTAGGAAGTGGGTAAGAGAAGGATGAGAATACTGATGAGAGTGGAGTGGACGTAGAAAAATTAGATAGATGCCTATTCACTTTATATTTAGATTCCTGGAGATTGTAGCTGTCGGGGAAGCAAGTAAACGGAAGGGAATTCCACAGACGGGAAGTGCGAGAAAAGAAGCCCGCTGGAGTAGAATTTGCGTTTACATTTGGTTGGTTTCACAGTAAAAGGGTGGGACCTAGTTGCTAATCTTGCTGCTCGAGTAAATTCATATATAACAGGCATCAGGGAGCTAAGTTCGTCGGAGCAACTCATGTTTATAAAATCTGTAATCCAAAATTCGAATAAATCTAAAAACCGAAGCACTTCTCATCCCAAGAATATCCGATAATGGATTCTTGACCTGTAATTCTATAAGTAATATTTCTTTGCAATATTTTTATATTTTCATAAGCCGAAATGCGGTAAAGATTTGGTGTGAATGTATCCTTCCAACTGGAACAGTTTTAGTTTCTGATTTAAAACACTTCAAGTCCTTCATTTAGATTGAAGTTTATTTTAAAAGTGGCCTTCTTCTCTCGAGTGGAATAGCTAATTGTATGCCTCTTTATGAAAGGACTTAAAATCAAGTTGTTTTTTTATTCATTTATTTTTGGTATAAAAGCGTGGGCAGCTTATATTCATGAACAAATATACGCGCATATACGCTCGAAAAGTCGACAGATGCACATTTATTGATGATAATTATTTCACCCTAAGCAAGGCACGAATGCCACTGATACACGGGGTTTCAATCAGTTATGTGCCATACGTGATAGACGCTTCGATGATCATGTCTCGAAAGAGACATGACTGACTGGACAGAAGATTATCCCTCAGTAGGTTGCCATTGCTTTCTGTGGTAGACTGATTGCCGACCAAGGCTATAGAACCCAATCTGTCATGTTATTTTAACTCATAGCTAGAGGGGGGAAAAGATGTATGATAATATTTAGTAATTAGTGGGGGATCAGTTTATTACTTCATAACAATAGAAAACTGATCCCCCATTTCATGACCAACAGAAACCTTAATCATGTTTTCCACTATTATATTCCGTCTGTTAAGTGCCATACGCGATACACGCTTTGGTGATCATGTCTCGAAAGTGACATGACTGACTGTGCAGAAGATTATCCAGCAGTAGGTTGCCATAGCTTTCTGCGGTAGACTAGTTGCCAGCCAAGGCTATAGAACCCAATCTGTCATGTTATTTTGACTCATAGAGGTATTAGAGATGTATTATATTATTAAGTAGTAATTAGAGGGGATCAGTTTATTACTTCATGACAATATAAAACTGATCCCGACTTTATGACCAGTTGAAGCCTTAATCATGTTTTTCACTATTATATTCAGTCAGTCAGCTAAGTGCCATACGGGATACACGCTTTGGTGTTCATGTCTCGAAAGAGGTATGACTGACTGGGCAGAAGATGATCCCGCAATAGATTGCCAGTGCTTTCTGCGGTAGACTGGTTATCGATAATGGTTATAGAACCTTAATCTGTCCTATATTTAACCCATAACTGAAGGGAAGATACGGTTTAATATCTTTCTCAAGGGTATTTGTGCGTAAGTGAATTAAAAAAAAAAACAACTTGAATTCGAACTCGGCACCCCGATTTGTCGTTCCGAGTCGATATCCACTGGTGTGCAGAGGGTTAGTGAGAGAAAAACAACGTACAGGTGATGTCGAAGAAAGGATAAGAGATGAATGTGGATCAAATAGATAACTGATGTTGCATTTTAACTTTTGGAGATTGTAGCTATCAGGGAAGCAAGAAAATGGAAGGGAGATCCACAAAGAGGAACTTCGGGAAAAGAAACTAAGAGGAGAAAAGACGTTTACATTCAACTGTTTTCACGGCAAATGTCTGGGACCTTGAAACCAATCCAGTAGCACGTGTAAATACATGTGACGGGGCCAGAAAAAAAGAATTGTCAATGAACTTGACATGAAAATCCTTGTAGAAAAGACAGAAGGAAGCCACATAATATCAGTGAGAAAGTGAATGAAAGCCGGCTGCCAAGTCAGGATCAATTATATCACAGACAATTGGAGTAGATAGATCTATCTATCGCCCGGTTCACACTCCACCCACATCTATTGAACAGGTTAAGAGGCTCATCCCTTGTTCCCTGTTTAGGATGTGGTTTCCGGCTTTCTCTTTTCCAATCTTTTCACTATTACGTAGCCCCCTGCACATCAGTGGCGTTACAGCCTTGCTCGGGGTGATACGATAAAAAAAAAAAAGATCCTTCTTTGGATTTTGTCAAGAACCACAAGATGAATAGCAGAAGCACCCGACCAGATATGGCAACAGTATTCAATTGAGGGACGAATGGTAGATTTATAATTGTGCAAAATAGATTCTGACGAGAACCTCGAAATGGATAGCAGAAGCACCCGATCAGATATGGCAACAGTATTCAATGCATCGATAATTCGTGCATCTCATTTTATGAAATATCTATATCCAGCTTCATTGATATTTGTTTGAGTTTTGTTTAACGGTATATCAACACCTCTGTGGGTTATTTAATGTCAAAATGGTGGGTTTTAAGGTTTGTTTTCTTTAATTTTCGGTTATAGCGAGAAGGTTGATTTCGTCAGATTTTAATGGAAATTTGTTTTCAGTCTTTTTTATTTTAGAAAACTAAAAAAGTCTTCTATTCTAGTTTTGTATTAAAAGATGTTTTGCTGAGAATAATTGTTTTCGTTCAAAAATGAGTTTTGGTAAGAATTTTTTGTTTGTCATATTTTTTCTTCAAAAATGTATATTTTCCTATAAAAGTCAATTTTTATGTATATATTTCTATAAAAGTGTATTTTTATACTTTCATAGTGTTTTGACCCCAGTTTGGGAGTAAACTATTTGCCCATCGGTGGGACCCTATCCACTCCGGATCAGGGTGGACCTGGGAACAACAGTAATTAAGATGTGGTTTCATGCTCCTAACAACTTCCCAATTAGAGGCCTTGCTGCCGGATGCAGTTTACCGTCATACCCAGGACCCTTTATTGATAAATCGCCTCGATCGGCATGTTCTCATTTCAACCTAAAATAGTCAACATCTGTTTTATTCTCATCTGCAAACTTATTTGGTTCAAGTTATGGTCTGGTATCTTGTAATGTTATTTATTTCTGTAAAATTACAAAAATTGTGGCACAAGGCCGAAAGGGGAGGGTAGAGGTTGGTCAACACTAGCTATCCTATACCTAGCTAAACACGATCACGATCCATTCACTCATTACAAATAGCTCAATCACCACAAGAACCTATCCCTCACCTCCCAATCCTTCATACACCACAATACCACATATTTACAAGGGGCACCTAAAAAGCGGGAACAAACCCATGACAATAAAAATGCAGCTACGTACAATATATAATATAATTGAAAACATTTAATGAAAAATGAAATGATGGGAGGGGAATTAACCCAATAATAAACTAAAATACAACGTAATTTTTAAAACAAAATAAACGATGTTAGTAAGACCTGTCCATCCCACAAAAAAGTGGCCGCTGTATTCCGCCAAACGGTGAAATCAAGAAGCGCACTCGCTTGGGGGGAGGGGGGGGGGTTAAAATAATTAAAGGATTGGGAAAATCGAAGGCTGACCCATCCGAGATAAATGGAGGCTGAAACAAACTGGTATCTTGTAAATTACACTTTCAAAAGAACACATATCGACAAAATGGAATTCAAAAGTGAACACACACACACACATACATACACACACACACACACACACACATACACACACAGACACAGACACACACACACACAGAGACACACACACAGACATACACACACACAGAGACACACACACACACACAGACACACACACACACAGAGACACACACACAGACATACACACACACAGAGACACACACACAGACACACACACAGAGACACACACACAGACACACAGACACAGACACACGCACAGAGACATACACACAGAGACATACACACACAGACACACACACACACAGAGACACACACACAGACATACACACACAGACACACACACAGACACACACACAGAGACACACACACAGACACACACACACAGAGACACACACACAGACATACACACACAGACACACAGACACACACACAGAGACACACACACAGACACACACACACAGAGACACACACACAGACATACACACAGACTCACACACACAGACATACACACAGACTCACACACACAGACACACACAGACACACAGACACAGACACAAACACAGAGACACACATACAGACACACACACAGATACACACACACAGACACACACAGAGAGCCACACACAGGCACACACACAGAGACACACACACAGACACACACACACAGACACACACACACACACACACACACACACACACACACACACACACACACACACACACAGAAATATTAGCCAACGCGTTTCGTCTTCTGACGGACTTTATCACAGCAAATCCCGACATTTTATTCAATTTTCGTATGATTTATATTCTTCTTCCTTTTCTTCTTTTCTGTGTCTTGTCCCTTCAGGACGTAGGCAATCATGGTCTCCCACATCTCCCTATCCCTGGTGGCACTTAGCACGCTTTCTCCTGTTACACTACCCAATCTCTGCTTTACCATCTACCTGGTCAGGCCTGTCAAGTATTTTACATGTTGCTTTTGTCTGTCTCTCTTTCCCTCTATCTGACCTGTGAGTATCAAATTCTCTAATCCCTTCTTCCTCATTACATGTCTCAGGAACTTTAGCTGTCTTTTTCAAACGTTATGAACGCTCGTAAATATTCACTGGTTAGCTAAAAGGTCAGGTAAACTAAGGGGACAACTTCGATCTAAAGAATGCCACACTTATTAAAAGAGAACGTAACTTACTTAGGGAATGTGTTTTGTGGTGCAGTGGGTATCGACTGGAAACGACAAATCGGGGAGCCGAGTTCGAATTCCAGTTGAATTCTTTGCATTCACTTACGCACAAGTATCCTTGGGATAGGTATTAATCTGTCTATTCCTTCCAGTTATAGGTTAAATAACAGGACAGATTGGGTTCTATAGCCTTGGTCGGCAACCAGTCTACCCCAGAAAGCAATGGCAACCTACTGCGGGATAACCTTCTGTCCAGTCAGTCATGTCTGTTTCGAGACATGATCGCCCAAACGTGTTTCACGTATGGCACTTAACTGACTGACTGAATAGTTGGAAACATGAATATGGCTTCTACTGGTCATAAAGTGGGGGATCATTTTTCTATTGTTTTGAAGTAATAAACTGATCCCCCACTAATTATTACTGAATAATATAATACATATCTTCCCCAGCTAGTTATGAGTCAAAATAACAGGACAGATTGGGTTCTATAGCCTTGGTCGGTAACCAGTCTACCGCAGAAACAATGGCAACCTACTTGTAACATGGAAAAATGCGCGCATGAAAAGTAATATTCTTAAGATTATATTAAACCTGAAAGAGAACAGGACAAGTTACTAAACCTGGAAAAGTAAAGGACAAGTTATTCGAGTGAAGTAAAAAGTAAGACATTTCTTACTTAAAATATTGCAGCTAAAAATAAGATTTGAATGCAACATTTTGAGTAAGAAATATTTTTTACTTAACTAGAATATCTTAGTTTTTACTTTTCTAGGTTCAATAACTTGTCTTGTTCTTTTCCAGGTTTAATATAATCTTAAGAATATTACTTTTCATGTGCGTATTTTCCCATGTAATCAATGATTTTTCCAGGCATTGCTATTAATTTAATATAATTTTAATGCTGAATACCCGATTCGAAAATATTAAAAAGAAAAAAATTACATGCAATTGATTAATAAAGAAAACAAAAAAAAATGATTATTCATAATTAATTCTGATAATGCAATTCTGATAAAATTGATAAGCAAAGTTTGATTGATAAAAATGATAAAAAAATGTCAAACTTACAAACCGCATGCAAAAATATTAAACAGAAAAAAGTTATAATAAGGAATAAGATTTGTGAGGGTCATTCAATAAATAAGGTGAATCTTTCGGTATAAGGACTTCTACGAGGGTCATTCAATAAATAAGGTGAATCTTTCGGTATAAGGACTTCTACGAGGGTCATTCAATAAATAAGGTGAATCTTTCGGTATAAGGACTTCTACGAGGGTCATTCAATAAATAAGGTGAATCTTTCGGTATAAGGACTTCTACGAGGGTCATTCAATAAATAAGGTGAATCTTTCGGTATAAGGACTTCTACGAGGGTCAAAAATAAATAAGGTGAATTTTTCGGTATAAGGACTTCTATAAGGTCATTCAATAAATAAGGTGAATCTTTCGGTATAAGGACTTCTACGAGGGTCATTCAATAAACAAGGTGAATTTTTCGGTATAAGGACTTCTGTAAGGTCATTCAATAAATAAGATTTTTTCGGTATAAGGACTTCTATAAGGTCATTCAATAAAATAAGGTGAATTTTTCAGTATAAGGACTTCTATAAGGTCATTCAATAAATAAGGTGAATCTTTCGGTATAAGGACTTCTACGAAATGAGGGTCATTCAATAAATAAGGTGAATCATTTTCGATGCAAGTTCTAGGGTCATTCAATAAATAAGGTGAATCTTTCGGTATAAGGACTTCTACGAGGGTCATTCAATAAATAAGGTGAATCTTTCGGTATAAGGACTTCTACGAGGGTCATTCAATAAATAAGGCGAATCTTTCGGTATAAGGACTTCTACGAGGTCATTCAATAAATAAGGTAGATCTTTCGGTATAAGGACTACGAGGGTCATTCAATAAATAAGGTGAATCTTTCGGTATAAGGACTTCTACGAGGTCATTCAATAAATAAGGTCGAATCTTTCGGTATAGGACTTCGAGGTCATTCAATAAATAAGGTGAATCTTTCGGTATAAGGACTTCTACGAGGTCCTTCAATAAATAAGGTAGATTTTTCGGTATAAGGACTTCTATAAGGTCATTCAATAAATAAGGTGAATCTTTCGGTATAAGGACTTCTACGAGGTCATTCAATAAATAAGGTAGATCTTTCGGTATAAGGACTTCTACGAGGTCATTCAATAAATAAGGTGAATCTTTCGGTATAAGGACTTCTGCGAGGTCATTCAATAAATAAGGTGAATCTTTCGGTATAAGGACTTCTACGAGGTCCTTCAATGATAAGTGAATTTTTCGGTATAAGGACTTCTATAAGGTCATTTGAAATAAATAAGGTAATCATGGTATAAGGACTTCCACGAGGTCATTCGTAAATAAGGTGAATCTTTCGCAGGTATAAGGACTTCTACGAGGTCATTCAATAAATAAGGTGAATCTTTCAGTATAAGGACTTCTACGAGGTCATTCAATAAATAAGGTGAATCTTTCGGTATAAGGACTTCTACGAGGGTCATTCAATAAACAAGGTGAATATTTCAGTATAAGGAATCTGCAGGGTCATTCAATAAACGAACGATATTTCGGTATAAGGACTTCTACGAGGGTCCATTCAATAAACAAGGTGAATATTTCGGTATAAGGAATCTACGAGGGTCATTCAATAAATAAGGTGAATTTTCCGGTATAAGGACTTCTACGAGGGTCATTCCAATAAACAAGATAAGATTTTCGGTATAAGGACTTCTACGAGGTCATTCAATAAATAAGGTAGATCTTTCGGTATAAGGACTTCTACGAGAGTCATTCAATAAACAAGGTGAATTTTTCGGTATAAGGTTCTACGAGGGTCCTTCAATAAATAAAGAGAATTTTTCGGTATAAGGACTTCTACGAGGTCATTCAATAAACAAGGTGAATTTTTCAGTATAAGGACTTCTACGAGGGTCATTCAATAAATAAGGTGAATTTTTCGGTATAAGGACTTCTACGGGGTCATTCAATACACAAGGTGAATTTTTCGGTATAAGGACTTCTACGAGGGTCATTCAATAAACAAGGTGAATTTTTCGGTATAAGGACTTCTACGAGGGTCATTCAATAAACAAGGTGAATTTTTCGGTATAAGGACTTCTACGAGGGTCATTCAATAAACAAGGTGAATTTTTCGGTATAAGGACTTCTACGAGGGTCCTTCAATAAATAAAGAGAATTTTTCGGTATAAGGACTTCTACGAGGGTCATTCAATAAACAAGGTGAATTTTTCGGTATAAGGACTTCTACGAGGGTCCTTCAATAAATAAGGAGAATTTTTCGGTATAAGGACTTCTAATACAGATAGAAGCTTACTTTTTTAAAAAAATTTTTCGTTTACTTCTTTTTCAAAGGGATTTAATTTTTTGCAGATTGAAAAAAAAAACTTCGAGAGTTTTAGAGATTAACAAAGATGGCCGACAAAGAAGCATGCTCCAGGATTGAACAGAGGTCAGTTATCAAGATTTTGGTTGCTGAAGGGTACAAACCAGTTGAAATTCATAGGAGAATGTCAACTGTGTATGGTGCCACATGTTTCAGCCAAAAAATGTCTACAAGTGGGCTAAATTGTTTAAAGAAGGACAGAGCAGTGTTGAGGATGAAGACAGGCTTGGGAGGCCTGCAGAAGTGAGGTCTCCTGAGGTGATCGAATCAGTCAATTAGCTCATTCAATCTGACAGAAGGGTGACAGTGGATGACATTGCAAGGGCTTTGAGCCTATCGATTGGGACAGCACGCAAAATTGTCCATGATGACCTTACCTACTCGAAGGTCAGCTGCAAGGTCTCACACAGCAGCCCAAACGGTGCAGACCATCAACGAGCTGGGCTGGGTACTGCTTCCTCATCTCCCTTACAGCCCAAACCTTGCCTCTTCAGACTTCCACCTGTTTGGTTTCTTGAAAGCGTTCACGAGAGGCACGATGTTTGAAAGTGACGATGAAGTCAAAAGTGCTGTGAGCGATTGGCTGAGACATCAGTCCAGATATTTTTACGCTGAGGGAATACGGAAGCTTGTGCACAGATGGGAAAAGTGTGTGATCCTACTGGGAGATTACGTTAAAAAAAGTACGCTTCTATCAGTATTAGAAGTACTTATATCGAAAAATTCACATTTATTGTATGACCCTCATATTAGAAACGTTAGTCACTCACTCACTTATGTACTTATCTAGTTAGTCTCTTTTTTCGGATTTAACATATTTTGACGTAACTTTTTTCTACTGAACCAAAATTCAAAATTATTTTAAAATGAAGCTAAGGATGTGTCTTATCTAACTTTGTAAACTGTTTGAAATTTTGTTGAACTGAATTAGTGGTGAAGCTTGACAGCTGCCTAGATTCACTCAATATCGGATTTAAGAATATATTCAACCAGGGCAGTGGTTGAATGATATAAATACTGGTTACAAACTAAAATTCTTGCACTTGCATTGATATATTTCCCCAGAAGAAGAAACACGACGATTAAGATAAGTTTGTTTCTGATATTAACGCTCTCACTCCCTGATTGAGTACTCTGGAGGAATGGTAGACTTTGAAAAAACAGTAGCTACTCTGGCATCTACGCATCGCTCATTCAGTAATGAATTGGAGCACTCTAGCCACTGGCTTATGATACATACGCTAAAAGTTCTGCCTCCTTCTACCGAGCGCCCATAGCTCAGAGCGTCAGTCGGGTTTAAAAAACGGTCTGGGTAAAAAGCAATCGGAGTCTAACCGTACTGATGAGCTATGATAAAGCAAAACATATCTGTCTGCGGATGACTATATATATATATATATATATATATATATACTTCTGAGATGAGGTAGTATTTACATTGTTCGCATTGTTGTTTTCATCTTTATATTCACGGCATTTCGGCCGTTGTACACTCCGGCCTTCTTCAGGTGCTTGAAATTTTGAACTTTATTTCATTCTCGTTTCATGTGCCATGCCATTTCCGGATATCATGTAGTTATCACCCTGTAACTTAACTCTCTAAGTTATTTGTTATTTGTAGCAAGATATTGAGCTCACAACTTTTTCAGTCATTGGTCATGTCACTTGATCTAACCAAAGCTTTTATCCACTACGCGTTGTGTCCTGAGAACATTAGCTTATATATGTTTGCGGAACATATAATTCTAATGGTTCAATATACATTTTTTTACCAGAACCCATACTGCAATATTTGAAGCTTATTATTTTCTCTAGCACTCCGTATTACTGGTTTCCATATTGTATTCATTTCTATGCTTGGCCGGCTTTACGAAATTTCTTTGGCTTAGCATGTGCGCTGATTCCATAAGATTACATAATCATAATAATGATGCCCTTACGACACTTCGAAATTGGCATGACTCTGCTCAGTTAAGTGACAAGCTTATCCCCATTATTAACGCTCTCTCTCTATCTCAATATTGAGCACTTTACGACAAAAAAACCTGCTTTTCCAAATATCTTTTTATCAATAAAACACTGAAAAAATAACAACCAGCATTATCACAACTTAATACTATATATATAAACAACTTAACACCATATATATAAACGTAATAACTCGTTTACAAATGAAGACTATATATATATATATATATATATATATATATAAATGAATAAGAACGAAAAAAATTATTACAACGTTCAAAATCTTAATTTAAAAAAGTGCTCAATATAAAAATAGAGCAATAAATATTTATTATTAATTATTACGTTAGAACATGTGAAAACTATAAACTTCTACAAAATTATGGATTTTGTTTCGACATTAAAAGAAGAGCGTCTCATCAGGTAGTTAACAATGATAATTACCTGATGAGATATTATTTTATCAATGTAAAATGTACAATTTTGTAGTAGTTTGCACATGTTCTAACGTAATAATATATGTGTGTGCGTGTGCGTGTGTGTGTGTGTGTGTGTGTGTGTGTGTGTGTCAATATAAACATAAGGTAAATACTAGTAGATAAAAGTAAGATACAATAAAATTAAAATTCGAATTTATCATGATACAAAAGAAATAATCCATTTCAAATAGATTACCTTTCGCTGAAGGGTACTGCATTTTAAAATATGTATTCAATATATAGCACTATCTTTGATGTCGGGTAATATCACAATTTTGTGTAAACATTGTATACATGGAATCGCTTACATTATCTAAATTTATTTATAAATGGAACTTTGTCTGTTTGTGTGTGTGTCTCTGTGTGTGTCCGTCCGTTACCTATAGACTCCGAAACGGCTGAACCGATTTTCTTGAAAATTTACACAGTTGTACTATAAGGGTCTGCGAGTGTTCTTAGCTAGGTTTTGTGTCGAGGTACCCCGGATAAATATCAAAAATCGATAATCGAAAAAATCGGGTTATAGAAGGAGTGGTCCGATTTTAATCCAATTTGATACACTCAGTTCTTACAATAGTGCAGAAAATCTATAATATATTTATATAAACGGCAAGATGTTTGTGTGTGTGTCTGTTTATCTGCCTGTATGTCTGTATTTTTTTCAGCGCTTTTATTTTAGTTTTTGCTTCTTTTTTTTTTGGCTCTAAGTAGGTACAATTGTAGTTCTTAGTCTCAGCCATGATACCATTTACTCAGAGGACTTATTTAGCCTTCAAAATTCAGTTAACGACGAAAAAACTTATTTGATATCGATTCCAGGAAATCAAAATTTGACTTACATCCATTCATTTTTCTTTTAGTCTACGGTTTTGCTTTAACTGAAAACAACTATTGCTTTTTAGTCTTTCGTGCCAATGTCCAAAGAGTCTGAGCTCCAGAACCATGGATTAGTTTTAAAGGTTTCATTACACCCGAGCAACGCCGGGCTATACTGCTAGTGCATGTATATGTGAATCTTTAATCTGTCGCCTCTAAAAATGTTAGGATGAAGCTAATAAAACCTTTTCCTATGATACTGATAATATTAACAATCCTGATCATGATCTGCCTTTCTCGAAAAGTCTTCTATTATGTGCCGTGTCGTCACAGAAGTTAACATACCTCTCCACAATTCCAATCCTTTGTAGTTCTTGGAACTATTTGTCGTTTTAAAATCACTCCCCCATTGGTTGTTTGTTGTCCATTTGTCAATCAGATTACCCATTGTTTCCCTCTTTTGGATTCAATATATCATGAGAGTGTAAAATTTTTCAAGCCTTCTTTCCTCATAATGGTTAACAAACACGTGAAATTTGGGAAATTTCCGCCCTAATTTTTGATCGAACAAATTTGATAAGATAGGTTGGTATGACAACGTATTCAGAAATTGGAAAATTGTCAAACATATCTTAACGGTTGTCTTTATAAAATTTGATTGCTGTATATATGTTATGGGGAAACACACATATTCCTCAGATAATGGACTCTCCCTCCTATATTAATAAGAGTTCACGAGAAGTTCTTGGGAAGTTCATAGGAGTTCTTTAGACTTCTATTGGAGTTCAGTAGAACTATTAGGCAGTTGATATTAGTTGGCAGTTAGCCGAATACTAAGGAGTCAGCTTTCAGTGGAAAATTACCAAGTTCCTAACATTTTGGGTGCGTTAAGTCGATTAGCAACTGACATAGCCCGATTATAGTCTTCAGTGTGAAAACTACTCCACAACAATATATATATATATTTAATATGTCCTCATTAACCATCCGTACCCAGTCTTTTCTTTCACTGTATCCCCCCTGCACATTAGTGGTGGTCCCATCTTGTTGGGGTGAAATTATATATATATAAACATATAATTATGAATTAAAAGTATATTGTGACACGGAAATTTCTATGTTTCGTGATAGAATCTCGTCATCAGGCAATGACTTATGATTAAAATATGCTTTACAATATTTATTGTATTGGGCACTGTTTATAAAAAAAATAAATGCCAGGGAACTCAAGATCGTAAAACATTGGGTCCTATTTATCTGGATTTATATATACTAGCAGAACCCGTGGAAATTCCATGGAAGGATAATTTTACTTTGTCATACTACAAATGATAGTAACGTCTTCAAACATAAAGGTATTGGATAATAAAATAACGATAACCCAGTGTAATTTTATTAAAATATCTATAAACGTAATGTCCATAGAAGCTACTTTACTGTAATCTTATATTAAGTGGCGTATGCACAGACGATAACCAAAATACTGTACGCTCTTTTTGTGAGATTTTAAAAAATAACTTTTTTTATTACTGAAAAATCATGGCTCCTGTGTCCATTGTAAACAGAAAAGACCAACTGAGTAATGGCCAACGGTGTAGAGGCCAGAAATTTCGTTATGAGGTCGCGGGATACGACAACAAACCTACCTATTTTTACTATATTGTACAGTATACACACATGTACACACGCACAATTACTGCTACAGCCACCAGCTTAAGCTGCTACTGCTACGGTAATGCTATAGGCTTTCTCCTCCTACTCTCTCACTCTTTACTACCCTTCCGTTTGGCAAATGTGAGAGAAAGGTGAGAAGAGAGTAGAGTTTATAGAAAGATAGAGGGGAAGGTAAGGCTCGTGTAGAGAGTAAGTGTGTTATCTTTCTTCAGTGGCGTAACGGACGGAGGAACCAAGTAACTAAGTAACTAACTAGCTAAGGAAGAAACCAGCAGAATTATTATATATATATATATGTGTGTGTGTGTGTGTGTCTAGCCACACTGATGAGCTAGGATACAGCCAAACAGGCTTGTATTTGAATGATTAATATATATATATATATATATATATATATATATATATATATTCCAAACGGAGGGTAGTAAAGAGTGAGAGTAGGATGAGAGTGCCTATAGCATTACCGTAGCAGTAGCAGCGTCATATATATATATATATATATATATATATATATATATATATATTAATCATTCAAATGCAAGCCAGTTTGGCTGTATCCCAGCTCATCAGTGTGGCTAGACACATCCACTTGCTTCTGGCCGGGATCGAAACTCGACCGATTTGGTGTCAGTCAGTGAGTTTTGTTTTTATTATTTCAACAGAATCTGTTAATTCTCATATATATATATATATATATATATATATATAGATGTGTGTGTGTGTGTGTCAGTATCAAATACCAGACAATTCTGATTAGGATCAGTTTATCTGAGCACTCAGCCGAGATCAAAGTCTTGTTCCCAGTACTTTTGACGAAGAATAGAATATCTCTATTTATGATAAAATCTCTTATCTGTCTATATTTCTGAGATGTTTGATTCTAACTGTTGGGGATTGGTCTTTTTGGAGACAAGAATGAACTCGCCGATATGTACATATAATCGTGCCTACCGAGAGCAGCAGTTGAGTAGTTGTAAAGGAGAGTTGAGTAGTTGTACAGCCGCTTAGTTGATCAGTAAGTTGGTGCATGTTAAGTTGGAGTTGTTTTGGATATAGACTCATTACCCGGATATACTTCTTCACTACAAGACTGTATATATTGATTCCTATTAACAATATTCCTAGTATTCCTGAATTGACTAACCCATGTTCCAGTTCGTATATATTTGCTCAATATAACTTACATTTTCTATCTCCATCTCTGCTTTTGTTATTTATTATTTCGTGTGGCTTCTCAACTAGAATCCACAACAGAGTAGAAGCACTAATTAATTACACTGTTTAGACTGTTGTCTTCATCTTTGTTACAATATTCACGATGTTTCTTCGCTGTACGTTTTCACGTATTCACGATGTTTCGGTCACTGTACGTTTTCTTCAGGTTCTGTCTGTATTTCTGAGGTGAGGTATCGTAACTACTTATACTATTTACATTGTTCGGACTGTTCTCATATTCACGAATTTCGGCCGCTGTACTCTTCTTCAGAATTAATCTATATACAAGAATCCAGTTTCCAGTTCACCCTGCGTTTGCAAGAACCATGAACAAATAACAAGGCTAAACGCGTCAAAAAGTTATAATTCGGCATGAAAAATAAATAATTACGCATGCCCAGTTGTATGTTGCAAGGTCAAGAGTAAGATATCCTAAAAATTTATTTGCGAAATTAAACGAAACGTAGTATTTGTAAATCTCGACAAAAATGTTAGCGATAACGTCAATGTAGAAGTCAAATAACTTACCTTTCAACATGGTGGTCTTTTGTCTCCCTGTAGGAAGGTGAACATTCAAGATTGTGAGACTACCTTCCTGATGTGTCCAACTAGCGTCCAGTTGGCAGACAAAAATAAACAGGGTTGTAACTGAATATATGTCCCTATGTGGCCCAAAGACAAATGGTGGATATTGTGCTCAATATTTATGGAGCGCAATATACACACTGAAATTATCAGCCAATCACTGCTTACAGAATAGACTTGCCTGTAACAGAATGGAACATCCCACGTTATTATTTAAAACACCGACCGATTTGCCCTGGTGGTTTTTTGTCAGTTGGACTTAACTTCTATTCTAGTTGATTACTGGCTGGTTGTTCTATAAGATCCCTACAGTCAACAATACTAAATACTTGGAGGATTTCAACACACATTGCAAATATATATATATATATATATATATATATATATATATATATATGTATATATAATTTTCTAAACATATATTGTTAAATATAAGAGACAATGAATGTCTATTGTGTTTAATCATGAGCCGTTCTAAACATCGTATTTTGGCTTTAATTTCAGTTGAAAATAGACGAAACTTCATCTACATTTGGATAATTTTTTATTAAGTTAGTTCTAAGCTTTCTGCTCACATGAGCCATCTTCAGAGAAGTTACAAGGACGTTAACACAAAAACAATCACCGTCAGCGACGATTTTATTTTGTGTTGACATAAAACTCCGCTAAGCAACGGCAACAGTTACCAAAAATAGCTAACGAAGTTCGCAAATGTGTAATGCGGTTCACCGCGTGATAGCTCAAAATGATAGCAGAACCATATATATATATATATATATAGGCGGTAAATTCTGGGAAAGATTGGTAAAATCCGGGATAATGTTGGTAAATAATCCAAGAGGATCCTAGTAATATCGTTAAAATATAAAAGCTGATCCAATAGAGAGCCCAATGTAAACCAATTCAATTTACAGAGTAGATATTTCTTTATTTATTTGTAAATTCAGATAAAACTTAGTGGGGAAATAGCCATTTTAAACGTGTCATTTTAAGGCATGCATTCGTCGACCCCTTATAAACAAAGAATGAGGTAGAATTTTTACTCATTTCCCACACACACACACACACACACACACACACATATATATATATATATATATATATATATATATATATATATATATATATATGCATTTCTTTTATAGGATGGAAGATGAAAAAGCATCAACAAAAGAAAATAGTTATTAATTTATTGCTTCGGGAGATGTGTCAACAATTTGAGATTTCCGTCGGAAGTTAGCATGTTGCTTTCTAAGTATCTTCTCTCTGGCGCCATTGACAGACTCATCGGGACATGTTTGCTGTTTAAAATATTATGTTTACTTGGCGCCTTTCAAGTTAAATGCAATTAATGACGAGTCAAGAGTTGATTTTCAAATCTCGCATCTTTTTAATCGCATCCCCCACTACGGTTCTTCTGTCTTTCTCGAACATTTTTGGCTTGCGTTTTCACAGAATATTTTAATATTATTCACGTTACTCATCTTTTTGTTATTATTGCTTTTAATCAAGATTCTGGACAGATAAATTCTTTGGCTGCTGAAGCAAACCGAGGGAAATGGAAAAGGAAAACATGACCATTGTCAGTCTACGTTGCCTTAATTAATTCGGCCATTAAACATTTGAAGAACCATAAGCATAATACATAAACACTTAAGAACATGGTTACAATTCTGTGATAGGGTAAACAAAAGAATGTAGGCGATCAGATGGAAACGAGTGTGAGAATAGAATTCTTTCTTTCTTTTATTGAGATAATTTTCTTTCTTTTTTCTTTCCTTCATCTATGTTTCTTTCACTTTCTTTCTTTCACTTTCTTTCACTTTCTTTCTAAGATACATTTTCTGCTATTCTTAGCGATTCTGACTTTCTGTTTTCATTCTTTCTTTCTAACAAAAACATTCGTTCTTGGCGGTTTTTTTCTTTCTTACTCCGAGATAATTTTTCCTTTTTTTTTTCTTCAATATATGTTCTTTCTAGCATAATTTTTCTTTCATTTTGAGCGATTCTTTCTTTCTTTCTTTCTTTCTTTCTTTCTTTCTTTCTTTCTACGATACATTTTCTGCCATTCTTAGCGATTCTTTCTTTCTTTCCTCTGACGTTTTCTTTCTTTCGTATTTCTTTCTAACATAATTTTTCTTTCTTTTTGAGTGATTTTTTCTTTCTTTCTAACATAATTCTTCTTTCTTTCTAACATAATCTTTCTTTCTTACAAAAAAAAGTTTCTTTCTTGGCAGTTTTTCTTTCTTTTTCATGAGATAAATTTTCGCTTTTTTTCTTTTTCCTCTCATCTTTTTTTCTTTCTTTCTTTCTTTCTTTCTTTCTTTCTAAGATAAATTTTATTCCTTTTTCAACAATTCTTTTTTCTTTGTTTAAGATATTTTCCTTCATTAGGGAGTCTTTCTTTCTGTAGATTTCTAACAGAACATATGTCTTCCTTTTAAACTACATCTACACTTTCCTTTGCCTTTTCTTATAAACTTGTCTAAATTATTTAAGTATTGAATAAAGTTACTTCTGCTACCAATAAAGTCCTTCATCATTTTCAAATGTCCCTGTAAACATGAAAGAAAATTCATACTTCCCAATATAATTGCAAAGTTAATTTCTTCATTACCAAAAGAATGTATACAAACGCATAGACTCGTCGATAGAAACGTCAGTTATGCAAGAAAGACTTGGTCAATATTCAGTGAGTCAGTTGAGTGTCACGCGTGATACAGGATTGGCTGATCATGTAGTTTTTCTTCATCTCCCATTTGGACTTTGTACCATTTCAAGCTAAGCCAAATAAATAACAATATTTTCTTTCATAACTGACCTTGTGTCATACTGGGTACAAAACACATTATTTGATCATTTCCTGTGATCTTGTGCCGTCGTAAACGTAGTTTAATAAATACCGCGAATAGAATAAGAAGAATGAGGAGAAAGAAGAGGAAGAGGAGGAAGAGAAGGAGAATAAGAGAGGTAGAAGAGGAGAAAGAGTAGGAGTAGAAAAAGGAGAAGTCACAAAGAACAGTAGGGGGAGGGTGACATGGCTGACTATGCAGAATGTTTTCCCGCAGTAGGTTTTTACAGCGGTAGTCCTGCTGCCAACAAAGGCCAATCTGTCCTGCTATTTAACCCATATATGGAAGGAAAAGAGATGGATAACAATTTAGTAATCTCTTCTTTGATTCTAGTAAAAGTTATTGACCAATCGAAATAATATTTTGCTTGTTATATAAACAATATTTTACTGACTATAGCTTATTGTCGTGTTGATCTCGAGAAGGGAGTGAGATGTTTATTTCCGTTAGCTAGTAATGTGAATGTGTGAATAGGCTAAAAGAAGTAGACGAATTGTTTCATTAAACGGACAGGACCGAGAGCTATTAAATCTAGAGATAGATAGTAATGAAGTGACGTCAATGAGATAGATAGATAATGACCTGAAATAGATAGAAATGAAGTGACGCCAATGAGATAGATAGATAATGACCTGAGATAGATAGATAATGACCTGCGATAGATAGAAATGAAATGACATCAATGAGATCGATAGATAGATAGATAGATAGATAGATAGATAGATAGATAGATAGATAGATATGAACAGAATGAGATAGATAGATAGATAATGACCTGAGATAGATAGATAATGACCTGAGATAGATAGATAATGACCTGTGATAGATAGAAATGAAGTGATTTCAATGAGATAGATAGATAATGACCTGCGATAGATAGAAATGAAATGACTTCAATGAGATCGATAGATAGATAGATAGATAGATAGATAGATAGATATGAACAGAATGAGATAGATAGATAGATAGATAGATAGATAGATAATGAGCTGAGATAGATAGAAATGAAATGACTTCAATGAGATAGATAGATAATGACCTGAGATAGATAGATAATGACCTGAGATAGATAGAAATGAAATGACTTCAATGAGATAGATAGATAATGACCTGAGATAGATAGATAGATAATGACCTGAGATAGATAGAAATGAAGTGACTTCAATGAGATAGATAGATAATGACCTGAGATAGATAGAAATGAAGTGACTTCAATGAGATAGATAATGACCTGAGATAGATAGATAATGACCTGAGATAGATAGAAATGAAATGAGTTCAATGAGATAGATAGATAATGACCTGCGATAGATAGAAATAAAATGACTTCAATGAGCTAGATAGATAGATAGATAGATATGAACAGAATGAGATAGATAGATAGATAGATAGATAGATAGATAGATAGATAGATAGATAGATGGATAGATAATGACCTGAAATAGATAGAAATGAAGTGACGTCAATGAGATAGATAGATAATGACCTGAGATAGATAATGACCTGTGATAGATAGAAATGAAGTGATTTCAATGAGATAGATAGATAATGACGTGCGATAAATAGAAATGAAATGACTTCAATGAGATAGATAGATAATGACCTGAGATTGATAGATAATGACCTGAGATAGATAGAAATGAAATGAGTTCAATGAGGTAGATAGATAATGACCTGAGATAGATAGATAATGACCTGAGATAGATAGAAATGAAATGAGTTCAATGAGATAGATAGATAATGACCTGAGATAGATAGATAATGACCTGAGATAGATAGAAATGAAGTGACTTCAATGATATAGATAGATAATGACCTGAGATAGATAGATAATGACCTGCGATAGATAGAAATGAAATGACTTCAATGAGATAGGTAGATAATGACCTGAGATAGATAGATAATGACCTGAGATAGATAGAAATGAAGTGACTTCAATGAGATAGATAGATAATGACCTGAGATAGATAGATAATGACCTGAGATAGATAGAAATGAAGTGACTTCAATGAGATAGACAGATAATGACCTGAGATAGATAGATAATGACCTGAGATAGATAGAAATAAAGTGACTTCAATGAGATAGATAGATAGATAGATAGATAGATAGATAGATAGATAGATAGATAGATAGATAGATAGAAACCTGAAGATAGATAGAAATGAAGTGACTTCAATAGATAGATAGATAGATAGATAGATAGATAGATAGATAGATAGATAGATCATGACCTGAGATAGATAGAAATGAAGTGACTTCAATGAGATAGATAGATAGATAGATAGATAGATAGATAGATAGATAGATAGACCGATAATGACCTGAGATAGATAGAAATGAAATGACTTCAATGAGATAGATAGATAGATAGATAGATAGATAGATAGATAGATAGATAGATAGATATATAGACCGATAATGACCTGAGATAGATAGAAATGAAATGACTTCAATGAGACAGATAGATAATGACCTGAGATAGATAGATAATGACCTGAGATAGATAGAAATGAAGCGACTTCAATGAGATCGATAGATAGATAGATAGATAGATAGATAGATAGATAGATAGATGATAATGACCTGCGATAGATAGAAATGAAATGACTTCAATGAGATAGATAGATAGATAGATAGATAGATAGATAGATAGATAGATAGATAGATAGATAGATAGATAGATAGATAGAAATGAAGTGAATTCAAACACTCTATATATGTAATCTTTAAATTTTATTATTTACTGTCCAGAATTAACGCGGAGAAGTTTATCACTGAGCTGAACATTGTTATTTCAGTCATGCCAACTTCCAAGTTGCGTGAGGACATTATTGTAATATCTTCACTCTTCAGGGTCATTAGGTTACAGTGAGAGGAGAAAACAAAGAAAGGATAATAGATGAATGTGATTTAGAGAGATAGAAGATGGCAACTGACGTTTAATTTGGAGATTGTAGCTATCAAAAAAGCAAGTATACAGAAGGCAGTTCTACAGACGGCAAGTGCCAGAAACAGTAACTGTTAGAGAGAAGTGGCAGTTACATTTGACTATTTCTACGGTAAAAAGTGGGACAGTAATGCCATTGTAGTTGTACGAGTAAATACATGGAGTCGGGTAATCAGGGAAATAAGCTCATCAGGGTAGAAACCATGAAAATGTTTCTAGAAAAGACAGAGGGAAGCCCTATCACGTCGGTGAGAAATTTTGACCATCGATCGAAGTCTTGGCGGACATTGATTTTTTTTTTAACATAATTACTATGAATCAAATAAGAGGATATTTATTTTACCAGTAATTTTACCAATAATTTTACCAATAATTTTACCAATACTTTTACCAATAATTTTACCAATAATTTTACCAATACTTTTACCAATAATTTTACCAATAATTTTACTTTTAATTACTGCTAACTTCGATCCGTTTTGATGGAACACCCTATATTTCTATATTATTCCTGTTAATGGGTAACATTTCATCAACCAGACATTATGTAATTAATCAGTTAATCGTAGATTCTATTGCTTTCATTAGTATCTACTAATTTTTTGGAGTTTATGTCTGTTTCGTTGCCAACGTAATAAGTCAGTCAGTTAATTGCCTTACGTGATATACACTTGGGCGATCATGTCTCTTTCGAGACATGACTGACTGAAATTCAAGAAAGCTAGGTGCGGTGAGTAAAGAAAACCTCACATGGAAGTAATAAATGAGATTTTATTGCTTTCATTAGTATCTACTAATTTTTTTGAGTTTATGTCTGTTTCGTTGCCAACGTAATAAGTCAGTCAGTTAATTGCCTTACGTGATATACACTTGGGCGATCATGTCTCTTTCGAGACATGACTGACTGAGCAGAAGATTTACCCACAGTAGGTTGACATTACTTTCTGCGGTAGACTGGTTTCCAACCAAGGTTGCATAATCCGATCTGTGCTGTTATTCAACCCAGGAGGAGAGAGAAGCGACAGATTAATACTTCTTCCAAAGTTATTTGGGAGTAAATGAATGCAACGAATTCAACTGGAATTTGAACTCGGCTCCCCGATTCCTCTTTCCGAGCCGATATCCACTGCACCACAACATACATATGACGTATGTCAAAAGATATCTGAAGAGATTTCACGTCACCCTCTCCAAGATACACATTGTATTTACCGCCTTGTCGCCAAAACAAGGCCCAGGTTATAACCACATCAATAATGATGATGATTGTAAGGACATCCGGTCCCACTAGGGAATGCTGGGATCAAGACGAATTAGCAGAAACATGTGACTTTCCAAAGAAAAAAATGACCAAATCAGAGACCGTTTTGTGATAGGACTGCAGAATAAAGACCTACTAAAAGATTACTATTAATTCCTGATTTGTGATATACACTTGGGCGATCATGTCTCTTTCGAGACATGACTGACTGAAATTCAAGAAAGCCAGGTGCGGTGAGTAAAGAAAACCTCACATGGAAGTAATAAATGAGTTCTTAACTTTACCCTGTGTCGTCTCGTCTTTGTGTTGTTTCGACGGCTATGTCTCATATAATATATCTTTTCACCCGAAGCCCAATGGAACATGGTGTCAGAGAGTGATACTTTGTAAATGAAGACTATTTCTTTTCTAACAGAACTGAATACTCCAAAAACCAAGCAAAATTTTAACCAAAATAAAAAAATAAAAATGTTCAAATTAACTGTTGTGGATCCCGGGAATTGGAATCGCACAAAATAAAGAAACAACAAACAGAATTTGAGATAGAAAAATGAGTAGATTAAACGTAAAGAATACAAAATTGAACGCAGGTTAGTAATCCAGGAATACAGTTAGTAAGACGGATATATACAATGTCTCTGAAATGAAACCGTAGTAGAATTAGTATCTCCACGACAGAAGCTGATAAGTACTGTATAAGAATATTCTTGCTGAGTGGAGCTCAGAGCTACTATGAACTACTGACGCTGTATCTCTCGGTATCTTACGTTATCTCGTGGATCTCTCGATGTCTGACGATGTCTTGCATCTATGCAGGAGTATATGTATACTCTAGACGAATCTATTATCATGTAAAATGGGGAGACCCCACAACATTAACTACACCAGAGCCGTTTAATTTAGTAAACTCCGGAAAGCGACAGAAATTGTCACAGGGATTTCAACGATTTCGAGAAGGATCGAAACTCCTGAAAGAAGATAAAAAACTGAAGTCAGTACATTATATGTTGCATTCCCTTCTTCTTTTTCTCCTATGTGCCCTGTCACTTTAGGACGTAGGCGATCAAGGCTTTCCACGTTTCCCTATCCCTAGTGGCTCTAAGCACGCCTTCTCCTGTTACACAATGAAATCCTCGTTCTGTCATCCACCTGATTAGGTCCTTCAAATATGTTATCCGTTGCTTTACCCTGTCTCTTTTTCCCTCTATCTGACCTGTTAGTCTCAGATTCTCCAAGCCCTTCTTCCTCATTGCATGTCCCAGGAACTTCAGCTGTCTTTTCCTGATGCTCAGTATTAATTTCCTTTTCGTTTCCATAATTTCCAAGACCTCATCACTGCTCATATGCTCGATCCATGATATTCGCATCATCCTTCTGTAGAACCACATTTCAGTTGCTTCAATTTTTTCCTTCATCTTCGATGAGATTGTCCAGCATTCACTGCCATATTGAAGAACGGAGATCACATAGCAATCCAGTACTCTCCTCTTTGTTTCTAGTGAAATTGTCCTGTTTCTTAATACTCTACTCAGCTTCTGGAATGCATCCTTGTGCTTTTGGATCTCAGGAATATAAATGTATAGAAACTGCTATGATCACAAAGTGAGGGGTCAGTATATATATTAATTGTAATATGGAACTGATCCCCACTTTATATCCATTATGCTTCTGTATAGCCACATTTCAGTTGCTTCAATTTTTTCCTTCATCTTTGATGATATTGTCCACTACTACACGCATAAAAAAAATAAAATTCATGAAAAGGCAAAATTTTATTTTCGATTTCAGTTACTAGAAAAAAGTGTATAAACCTTTATAGGTACATTGCACGAATTAGCAGAAACATGTGAGTTTCCAAAGAAAAATGACCAAATCAGAGACTGTCTTTCGATAAGACTGCAAAATAAAGACCTACCAAAAGATTGCTTTTATATCTTGATCTGAAATTCGAGAAAGCCAGTTGAAGTGAGTAAATAAAATCCCAAAGATAAGTAATAAATGAGTTCTTAACTTTACCGTCTGTCGTGCAGCGTTTGTGTTGCTTCGACGGCTATGTCTCATATAATATATCTTTCCAATCGAAGCCCAATGAAACATGGTATCAGAGAGTGATACTTTCTAATTGTAGAAATTTTTTTTCTACACCGACTGAAAGCTTAAAAAAACAAACAAATTTTTATTCCAAAAGAAAATAAAAAATATTCAAATTAACTACACCAGAACCGTTTAATTTTATAAACTCGAGAAATAAATAGACATTGCCACAGGGATTTCAACGCTTTCGAGAAGCATCAAAACTCCAGGAAGAAGATAACAAAGTCAATACATTTATACATTGCATGGGAAGCGAAGCCAAAAAATATAGCTATTTTTCTCTCACGTGAAGAAGACGCAAATGCGTACGACACAATTTGTTTTTATTTCTGAGATGAGTAATTTTCAATAATCTTGGAATTATTTGGAATTTTTGCTCTCATCTTGGTTGATATAGGTATTATAATATACACAACGTTTCGACCAAGTACCCTCTGGTCATCATCAGGTGTCCATAGATTGGCTGATGTGGATTATCTCGTTGATTATTGCAAAATATCCTTTGAAATCAATTATTGTTCTTTCATGTTGGAATTTTGTTCGTCAATACCAAGTCCAAGAAACTTTGTGTCTATTATAACACTTATATTAATCAAGATGAGAAGAAAAGTTCGAAATAATTCCTAGATTATTGAAAATTACTCATCTCAGAAATAACTACAAATTATGACAAGTGGCACGAATCCACTAACATAATCCAGTTGTCAAAATCCATCTGATACTAAATATAAAAAAAAGGCTCCAAAAACGGTGGCGTAGTGGATATAGCAGTTGTATTTTTTTGGGGGTGGGGGTAAATTCCATCCCTACTACATGCATAAATGAAATACAATTCAGGAAAAGGCAAAATTTTATCTTAGAGTTCAATTACCAGAAGAATATGTATAAACTTTGTCATGGTGGCATCACCCATACAACGAACTGAACTCTTCCTACAACTACATATACTTCCCCTCACAAGAGGGAGAGAGAGAGAGAGAGATCAGCATAACGCAGAGATAGCCAAGACTGCTACCGTGTGACCATTGTGAGTCCCAATTCTAGTATTACTTCCTAACCCGTATTTATCGTTCTACTAAAAGAGTTCTAAGTATTTGTATTTTGCTGTGTTTAATATAAATATATATATATATATATTGTTATTTCCTATTTTGGTTGTTGTATTATTTCTTGCTGGACTCTTAACCGGGTCCACAACACTTATTGAACGCAGAAAAGTGAATAAACTGTCTGACGATTTGTTATAAATAGTTGGCAAATCAGGGACAAAGAGTAATGATAAAGTCAAATGTTGCTTAGAGCTGCAAGGGAAAGAAATCTGTGAGGCGTTATGATCACTCATATCGCGAAGACAGTCGCCAAATAAGAAAATTCAAGCCTGTACTATCCTGCACATACTAACCTCATTTAAGTCACAGACTCTTTAAATCTTGTTAGCCATAATGACCTATGATTAATAACGTTTTGATAATTAAACCCCAAGTAAAGCAATCATAGCAATAAGACCCGAGCCGCTACTGGGAGCGAAGAGAATAAGATATTTGTGAGGAGAAAAGACAATAAAAAACAGGATAAGAAAGTAGAAGACGTTAATAAGAAAATACAGCAGATAAGCCGAAAACGATAGGCAGAAATAGCCAAGACTGCTACTGTACAACCATTGCGAGTCCCAGTTATAGTATTACTTCTTAACCCATATTTATTCGTTCTACTAACAGAGTTCCAAGTATTTGTATTTTGCTGTGTTTAATCGTTATTTCCTATTTCGGTTGTTGTTGTATTTCTTGCTGGACTTCTTAACCGGGTCCACGACAAACCTTTATTGGCATATTGCATGAATTAGCAGAATCATGTGAATTTACAAAGAAAAATGACCAAATCAGATACCGTTTTTTGATAGGACTGCAGAATAAAGACCTACCCGAAAGATTACAATTAATTACTGATTTGAAATTCGAGAAAGTCAGTTGAAGAAAGCAAATAAATTATAAAATGGAAGAAATCCACGAAAAACGCAATTTCTACTCTAACAGCATCTTTTCTCGCACTTCACGCCCGTGGAATTCCCTTCCATATACTTGCTTCCTCGACAGCTACAATCTCTAGGAATTTAAATGTAAGGTCAATAGACATCTTCTATCACACTAACTCGCATCCATTCTCTTAAACTCTCTTCCCATCTACCCCACCCAATCCTCGGTATCCTCATCCGTCTATTACCCTCCTCTTGACATTTCCTATTACTAACCACTTTTTCATCACATTCCCCTATGTAACCCCCTGCACAACAGTGTCAGTAGAATGCCTTGCTTGGGGTGAAATGATTAAGAAATATACAGTACTGGGCAAAATTATTAGGACAATAACTATTTTATCTTTTATGAGACATCAAAATAAAGTTTAAAATTACCCCTGTCCGAACACTTTTGCATACTACCGGTAGTGTGCAAAAGTATTAGGACAGGGGTGATTTTTCTAAAATCTTCACTGAAATTCAAATACGGGGTGAAAAGCAACTAAATTGCTAATAAATATTGATTATGTGAAACTAGGTGTAAAAGAAATGTATTAAAAAATAGTTATATTTAATTTCTTTTATGAGATACAGTATTGTGTAAAAGTATTAGGACAAGAACTATTTTAAAGCTTAAAATCACCCCTGTCCTAACACTTTTGCACACTACCGATAGTGTCCTAATACTTTTGCACACTACCGGTAGTGTGCAAAAGTGTTAGGACAGGGGTGATTTTCCTAAAAACCTCACTGAAATTCAAATACATGGTGAAAAGCCAAACCTGTCCTCATACTTTTGCACACTACTGGTAGTGTGCAAAAGTATTAGGACAGGGGTGATTTTCCTAAAAACCTCACTGAAATTCAAATACAAGGTGAAAAGCCATACCTTTGTAAGAATTATTTAACTAAATAGGAAGAGGAAGGAAGGCTTCGGAATTTGAACTGGCCCCTACAAAGCCCGGATCTCAACCCTGTTGAACATCTATGGGTTGTTTTGGATAAAAAAAATTGATAAATTTAATGTTACTTCACAAAACACTTTTGGGGAACAAATACAAGCTGCTTGGCAGGAGATTCCATTAGATACATTGAAGAAGCTTGTGAAAGCAAAAGGCTATTATACTAAATATAAAATTCTTTTTGTAACAAGTACTTTTTCTTGTTAAAATATTTGTTGAGTAAATTAAATAAAATTACTTTAATTAAATTGTTTATTTTATGTCAATATGCCTCATAAAAGAAAAATAGTTCTTGTCCTAATACTTTTGTACAGTATTGCACACACACACACACACACACACACACACACACACACACACACACATATATATATATATATATATATTTAATCGTATCGTATCGTGAAGGCGCTGTGCCCGTTTCTTTTTCCTTCTTGTGTAATGTTTACGCGGACTCGGTGAGTTGGGAGCATGCGCGATAAAAGACCGCGCAAATTCGACTTGTCACGCAGCTATTGTGTTGAGGAATGTCTTTACAAAAAACCCTAACATGGTCTTTCGTCTCTGTCCCCGAAGGCTTCTATCTCTGTATGTGTTTGTGAATAATAATTCTTATTTGAGAGAGGGGGAGAGGGGGAGGTAGAGAGAGAGGAGGGGGAGGTACGGTTGGAAACAACGACAATAAAAAAAAAAGACAAAATTGGGATTGTCAAAATGTGTGAGCAAAGAAACTGTACAGCGAAGGAAACAGAGGCACGGAAGCATGTGTTTTTCGCATCTGGCTTGAGACGATGGAGCGTTACGAGACGTCAAAGGGCGTGAGTTGGGTGGACCCTGACGAAAGCCGAGCCACGTTTGCTTTACTATACTGTTTTAACGCAATTTCGCTTGATTTACATCGAGAAGGCATAACTCTAAACGTAGTGTACCAAAGCGAATCATTTGTTCGACAACCCAGGACATAAAAAGATATGTGCTTTACGCTGGGAACTTTAAAACTGTCCACCAGATGGCAGCAATACACCTACATTTTTGACTCTACAAAATCTTTTATTTTTCAGATTCGCAGTATTTATTTAATTTTTCCTCTTTTCATCTTATAGACTCCAATTTCCAACCACGATTAAGAGAACGAATTTAATGGATGTTTATTGGGTAACCAAAGAAGCTCGTATCGTTTTTGTCTTCAGGTGGTATAAACAATGTTTAGTTTTAATGATCTTCACCCAAAAAGATTGTTTTTAATGTATTGTGTGCATTTTCATATTAGAGTGACTTTAGAAAAAATATTAAACAGAAAATCAATTTGAAAATAAAATAACTGCACTTTACTATAGATGCAGTCAGTCAGTCAGTTAAGTGCCATACGTGATATAATCTGTCATGTTATTTTAACTCATAGCTAGAGGGGGAAGAGATGTGTTATATTATTAAGTAGTAATTAGTGGGGGATCAGTTTATTACTTCATAACAATATAAAACTGATCCCCCACTTTATGACCAGTAAAAGCCTTAGTCATGTTTCCATCTATTATATGCAGTCAGTCATTTAAATGCCCTACGTGATACACGCTTGGGCGATCATGTCTCGAAAGAGACATGACTGACTGGGCAGAAGATTATCCTGCTTTCTGCGGTAGACTGGTTGCCAGCCAAGGCTACAGAACCCAATCGGTCCTATTATTTAACCCATAACTGGAGAGAAGAGACGGATTAATATCTTTTCCAAGAGCATTTGCGCGTAAGTGAATGCAAGGAATTCGACTGGAATTCGAACTCGGCTTCCCGATTTCTCGTTCCGAGCCAATATCCACTGCACCACGACGCACGAATCCTATAATAATTATCATCAGTGCTTGTTTATTTATATATTTGCCTCTCTCATCTGTAGTGTGAAGGGATCTAAATCGACTAAAGTTAGTAAATTTGTGAATGATTACTTCAGTTTATCATTTTAATAATCTATACAAATAAAATCATTGAACTGCATTTAAATAAAATTAATTCCTTAGCAAAAAGGAAACTTTTAGTTAATCAGTTCCTTTACTCTTACGTTTCTTAAATTGCAGTCTTATTTATTCAAGCCTTTCATGCGAGGCACGCAGATACCTTTGTCTATTAAGTGATCGTCTTGAGTCAAGTTTTGAAATAAACTTTGTTGTCGTCGTCTTTGTCGTTATGTCACTAATCCGAGAGATATTTCAATTTCACTGTGATATTAAACGCTTAACATTTTTAACATGAAAAGATGTCGAGCAGAAAGCGATTCATATGATGACAAGAGTAAACAATGAAAAATATAAAGAGAAATAAAAAAATATATATATATAAAGGGTTAAATGAACGGTTCATTCGCCTCTGTTTTCAATCGTGAATTTTTTTCATCTCCGCTTCATTGAATCTAAATATATTGATTCAATTTTTTTTTTCATTGCATCTCACTGCTAAAAATTTCTTACAAAGGCACTCGTTTTTGACGACACGGCAACATCAGTTTTTTGTTTTTATTTCTATTTTTTACTGATTAAAGAATTAATTCTGTTTTTCTTGCGAGACGTTTAGACTTTTGCTGTAACGACATTGTTAGTAACTATGTATTTGTTTTTTGTTGACTACAACAGTAATTTAAAATTTATTTTTAGATAGCGGCTAGCGTTAAATAAGTGGTTCTTTCTAATATAACAATAATAATTTAACTGAATTTATCTTTACAGAGTCATTGTATCTTAATGTTATAACTAGCTTTCAGGCGTTTACAATATTAGGTCTTGCTTTGGCTACTCGACGTGACATCTGTTAAAAATACACTAGACAGATTCTAAGTGCGAAAATCTAAATTACAATAAAATGCTCTGCTCAGCGCCAGTCGGTCAGAGTCATATGGGAGCAGCGAGACGAAACAACTAAAATGTAACGAAAGAAACTTCAACTACGACTCGCACATTGTTCTCTTTCTCGTTCTTTCTCGTGTGCTAATTCATTTTACTTCCTCTCCATTTAAAGACATTCTTACCAAACAAACGCTCATACATACGTATGTTCGCATAAACTCTTTAAACTATTTACTACTACTACAAAAACATTTCTACGAACGCTTGATACCCTTAACTCTCTCACTGAACATTCTACGAATTCTTGTAATTCATTTCTTTAAATAAATTTCTATTTTTACAAGAAAAATGTATACTTTTATTCTTTCACTATTCAACACTATTCCAACCTTCTGCTGTCAACCAACATGATGAAAACCTTCTGATATTTCTAATGATGATCATTACAGATAAACTTTGTAAGCTGTAGGGAAATCGGTTATGTATGACACAAGGCCGAATTAAATGAACATTAACTCGCTCCCTATAGGTTCAACCTGCATTAAAACAGTTATATGCGAAATTTTCGATATATATATATATAAATATATATACATATATATATATATATATATATATATATATTTGTTAAATTTATTTGATTGAACATTGTTTTTAATCAATACTCCGGAGATTAACAAAATGGAATTAACAAACGAAGTGTTTAATTTATTTGTTTGAAATTATTTTAAACAATACTCGTATTTGTGTAGATATTCTTTTTTTACTTAAATAGTGTGTGTATATATATATATATATATATATATATATATATATATATATATAAAATAAAATAAATTTCGAAGTTCAAAACCGTTGTATGATCATTTCTACATGAAATCCCTAAGAGAGATTTCACGTTTCATCGGCAACTTATACTAAAAAAAAAAAAAGGGATTCTTAGGGATTTCATGTAGAAATGATCATACAACGGTTTTGAACTTCGAAATTTATTTTATTTTATAATTGGCTCTGTAATTTAAATGATTCCACCTGGATCATTTTTTAATATTAAAATATTAATATTAAATAAGATCGGGTCTTTGGGATTTACCTTCCTGTTTTTCCTTTTGGATTAAAGTTACTTTAAATATATATATATTTCTACCGGCCTGATAATTTATGAGAAATTTTGTTACGAAAACGTGTGTCATTCGACAGGATTCGAACCTGCAACCCATAACAACATCGGGGAAACCACCAATCGATCTGGTGCGTCTTAGGCTACTTGATCACGAATGATTCTACATGTTGTTCGGGGTCGCAGGGTCGAATTCTACCGAATGACGCACATTTTCGAAAAATAAATTTCTCATAAATATTCAGTCCGATAGAGTTATATGTAGATAAATATACTGTTTAATTAACAACAGAATATTTCCGTAATATATATATATATATATATATATATATATATATATATATATATATATATATATATATAAAGTCTGAACTGTAGTACTGATGAAAGCGTAGAGGTTTTTGACTCGTTTATTATATCTTAGAAAAATAAAAAATAAAAATAAAAATAAAAATAAAAATAAAAAATAAAAAATAAAAAGACTAATAAGCTCGCATTCTTCCGATAAAGATGAACGCGAATGTTTTTTCATCACGATTAGAAATTCCTTTAACCTTAACGTCAGACATATAAAAACATTTTTTATTCATTTATAAATATTAATGAAAGCTTATAAATATTTGATACTTTTTGTGGGGCTGAGGAGAGGAAGCATTAGCGTAGGATTGATTTTCTCTGCCTCTCCGTCAAAACACCCATTTCTACTTCGCTTCATTCTTTCAAGTTATATTTGTTGCATTCTTAATTCAAGAAAATTAAAAAAGAAAAAACTATTTAAAATTTTATTGATTTTTATCTTGTCTTTCGTTTTTCTTTTCAGAATATTAATTTCATATTATCGTTCATCTTCCGGATCACTGTTTAACGCCTTTGCATTTACGGTTTGCAAATTTTTATCTGTTGCTTTTTGTCATTCATTTTTTAAATTATTTTTTAACTTAAAAAAAAAGAAGTAAATTCATTCCTCCTTCCATGTTTCAAATGTAATTCTGACTGATTTAAAAAAAAAAAAAATTCCTGTCAATTGGATATTAAGTTATATTTTATGCTAAATTTATTACTCGAGACTTTGTAATTATATTTCAACTATCGGCAGTTTAATCCCTCAATAACTATATTTTATCTTTTATTTTCTTTGTTTCGAGGATTTTCTTTTTGAGTTTAGATGCCATTTTATTTTTCACATCCATTTTAACGTTCATTGCCGATTATTGCCGAGTAGTACCGAGTAGTACCGAGTAGTACCGAGTAGCTCATTGAAGTTCTTTTATTACTTCTTGTTCTTTTCTACTTACGCAACAATTATTTGTAGAATCGTTCTCTTCTGTTCCAACCTCTTACATTTGATATGAGGTTGGCTTTGTTTGAATGTACATCCTTCTATATGTTTATAATGTTGTTTGGGGGTTAAAAAGACATCATTAGGCCCATAACGAAAATATATCAATTGCAAACAAATCAATTAAAGATGCAATACAATAATCGTAAACCAAAACGAAAAAAGCCATTTTATGCATTTCAGATAAAATCGTATATTTTGAAAGACTTATATGTATCAGTTAGTTAAGTGCCATACGGGAAACACACTTGGGCGATCATGTCTCGAAAGAGACATGACTGACTGTGCAGAAGATTATCCCGCAGTAGGTTGCCATTGCTTTCTGCGGTAGATTGATTGCCAGCCAAGGCTAAAGAACCCAATCTGTCCTGTTATTTAACCCATAACTGGAGGGAAGAGACGGATTAATACCTTTACCAAGGGTATTTGCGCGTAAGTGAATGCAATGAATTCAACTGGAATTTGAACACAGCTCCCTGATTTCTCGTTCCGAGCCGATATCCACTGCACCGCAACGCACATCCATATGCATACAAAGATATAAAAAAAAATTTTTTCTTATCTGGTGGGAGCCACATGGTCTGTCAGACCGCTGTTACCGAAAATCCGATTCGGTTGGCTTTTTAAAGTACATAGAGAAATTTGACCAGATCATGAAAACTTGGTTCGAATCTCACTATAGCTGATTTGTCAAGGTGTCGTTTTGATTATCGTTGTTGTTTTCGTATCTCTGTTAGGGTGATAGTGGGCCTTCTTTTATTTTACAACACATTGTATTCAATTTCCTTTATTTCACACCGCGTTGTGATAGCCTCCAAAACCTACGTTATCGGCGTTGGGGAGGCGATTCCAGCCTGTAACACCTGTAAAAAGAGCCTGGACACCGTATCACGACTTGATTCAAGGCTTGTGTGTTAAATTATGTAACTGTTGTGCTAGCATGAATCAACCATCACAAGTCATCGTGACCGAGGGATTTAGCGTACTGGCCTTGTGAAAACTATTGATCACGCTAGACGTTAGGCTATTTACGATCCACCCAGAATAGTTGCAGTATAAATCCCTATTTGGCACTGTGTGTGTGTGTATCGAAGAAGCACAAATATACCTGATGAGGAATCTGTAACGGGGTTTTGGTTAGCTTCCCTAGCAGACGCGTGAGAAAAGAATGGTCATATACTTACAATTATTCGTGTGAACTGACAATATCTTTCCACCTTGAATTTCAACACAGTTCTTTAGTAAAAAAAAACATATCAACGAAAAACTACAGTAAAAAAGTTTCGCAGTGTATTTCTATAACAAAAGTTATCTAAACTTATTTATAAATGAAACTTTGTCTGTGTGTATGTGTGTTTGTGTGTCTGTTAATTATAGACTCCGAAACGGCTGAAGCGATTTTCTTAAATTTACACACTTGTACTATAAGTGTCTGCGAGTGTTCTTAGCTAGATTTTGTGTCGAGGTACCTCCGATAAATATCGAAAATCGAAAAAATCGGGTTATAGAAAGAGTGGTCCGATTTTAATCAAATTTGATACACTCATAGACAAAGACATAAGAAACGATATCGATACCAGGAAATCAAAATTTGACTTACATTCATTCATTTTTCTTTCAGTCATTTCACTTTAACTGGAAACAACTATTGCTTTTTAGCCTTTCGTGCCAACGTCCAAAGAGTCTGAGCTCCAGGACCATGCATTGATTTTAAAGCTTTCATTACACTCGAGCAACGCCGGGCTATACTGCTAGTTATTAATGCATTTACAATTTTTTACAACCATTTCACCCCAAACAGTAGTGAATGCCGAAGAAAGAATTTAAAGTGGATTTAGAGAGGTGACTTGTATTTAGAGAGATAGAAGATGGAGACTGACGTTGCATTTAAACTTTTGAAGATTATAGCTATCAGGAAAGCAAATAAACGGAAGAGAGTTTCAGAGATGGGAAGTGCGAGAAAAGAAGCTAATAGAGTAGAAGTGGTGATTATATTTGGCTACTTTGACGGTAAAGGTATACAACCTCATTCAGATACTAATACTTCTATTAATTTTGTTGTATCGCCGTGGTGGATATGATAGACAGAAAAATTGTGCTGTGGTATTATTCAGCACAATATTCGGTGTTAAACGGATATACACAGGAAAGTACTATATTTAAAATGACAGATAAGTTAGAACTTACAACGCTGAGAGGGGGTGTTTAGATCACAATAGTCTCCGAAGTAATCAGTCCAAATATTACTCGAATGATACTCGAATATTACGCTTCGAATGCTACTATTCTTTACTTTAACATACCATTTCAGATCATGGGCCATTCAATCATTGAGAGTGCTGTAAGGGTGTCAGCCACTCTACAACTAATTTATGACCGCAGATAAAATCTTTCTTCCTGATTTTAAATGTATTTCTTTAGTAAAATCGTCAATGCAATTCTATTGACAAAGATTTGTGATACATTTCTATAGTATAATTTATTAGCATTGGATTTACATTAAACACATAACAACCCTATTCTGTTGATAATGTTTGCATTTATTCTTGACCATTGACAATCTTTAGTAATTCTGGATTCGTGATCAAACGACGATCAGAAAAGTTAAAATCTCACCTACGGATGTAAACGTCACGCATTGTTGCATGGTTCTCTGGTTAAGGCTTACGGCTAAATCATGTTAGACCATCGGTTCTCGTAGATGGCTGACCGTTTGCGAAATGCAGGTACTGTAAGCCGGTGGTGGAATGGATAACAACTCGAAATGGAAATCCGGCAAGCCGAGTACCATCTGTTTCCTTATATTCACTTCCGTGTAAATAATACTATTCATAATAATATGAATCCACTACTTCCCCTCTAGCTATGGGTTAATTAGTAGAATGTTTATCATTAAATTATTATTACCTCTCAAAATTTTTACAATCTAAAAATATTTTTTCTGGTTTAAATAACCCGCAAAGAATTGATAAACCGTAAAAAAAAAAAAAAACAAGTTAATAAATTAATGACTTTTTCTGATTAGCAGATTTGCCGTCTGATTATTAATGGGAATAAAAGATCTGGTATGTTTGTTTAATCAATCGAATTCGTGGTATCATTAACTATATCTTTTATTTATGATATTATGGGTAATAACTTTTTCCTGTGATATTATGGATTATAAATCCTTTACCTGATATCATAGGTTAATTCTTATATCCGTTATACATTAGCAATTAACCTATATGTAACACGCACCTCAGATGGGAAATCGTTTTCACAAAACATCTCATCCGCTCCTATTTAATGCGTGCGCGGGAAACAACACATACATCTCGGTACACGAACAGGTAAATTAAAAATAGAAACGTTTCCATCCTTTCCGCTAATTAGGAACCTGTCTGAATTGTGACCTTTCAGGTCAGAGTTTATTTGAAACAAATTACGCATGACTCTCACCGACCAGTCAGATGCGTCAAGCCAATAAATCAAGAACTATGAGGTTAGATTAAAAAAAAAAATAAAATGTCTTGGTAATATTTTCTTAAAAGGAAACATCGGACAAATTAATTACCCATCAACGAAATGCGGCAAAGAAGATAAGTTTGTCCAATATGAAATTACTGAGTTATTCAAAGTAAACTCGAATATATTCCTCTGATGAATGTAAAATAGTAACAACCCTTGGCCTTTTTACATTTATTTCCCCGTGGCAGTACGCCATCAGTGCTCTGCCTGAAGCAGTTTTCATTCAAAGAACCAATAAATTAATTGAAACTCGACCATGATTAAAAAAAAAGAATCCCTTGCCTGTAACATATTAGTGTGGTTGTTTGACAAAAAACAAAAAAGCAAACAAACAAACAAAAAACGATATCTGGCGAAATAGCAGATTGCAAGAAAATATATTTGACTAATTGAAAGTTCTAGAAAGTATTTTGACAGAGGATGAAAAATAGCGACATCAAAATTCGAATGCATATTGGAATAGCAAAAATTAGTTCCAAAAGCTAAGCAAAGTACTAAAAAACAGGAAAATTTCCTTATAAACAGAATATTTCTGAATTCATATGTCATACTAATCCTTTTAATATGAAAAATATTTTCTTACAGATTACAAAAAAAGGGGGGGTCATACAACGCCCGAAACGTCGTAAAAATGGCAGTAAATATAAGGCCAACTGTCCCGAAGGATTTAAATAGTGTAAATATTGCCTAATCTCAGAAATATAAACGAATACTGAAGATTAGTTTCTGGTGTGCTGAGAAACACTCTTGTTTTTTTTTTTTTGGTAAATGTATTATAAATTTGTTTCAAGCGCGTGAAGAATGATGTGTACAATGGTTATTTTCATGTGCCAGATATTTTGAGAATTCTCTGAAATATTCAGATATTTTATTACTGTTTCACTGACTTTCAATTTCAACCCATGGACAAATATTATTGAGCTTTCACAATATTCGTCTCGGTTGGCTCATTCTATAAATCAAGTGGGAGCAAGCCTTAATAAAACAGGCTCTTTGTATCCACTGCGAAACCGTAGAATCGTAGTATTTTTATATTAACATTTTACACAATAAAAAACTCGAGAGCCACTCAAGGTAGGTTGTTATTTTTTTATAACCATATCGCCCCAAGTAAGGCATTTTACTGCCAGTGTTTTGCAGGGAGTTATATAGAAGGTAAGTTATGAGAAAGAGTGACAGGTTATAGGGGGTGTCGGGAAGTGGGTAAGGGAAGGACGAAAATACTGATGAGAGTGGAGTGGATGGAGAAAGGAGCATGAGAGAGAGAGAGAGAGAGAGAGAGAGAGAGAGAAAGAGGATGCAGGTTAGTGAAATAGGAGATGACTATTGACTTTACATTTAAATTCTTGGAGATTGTAGCTGTCGGGGAAGCAAGTAAATGGAAGGGAAGTGCAAGAAAAGAAGCTGCTGGAGTAGAATTTGTGTTTACAATTTATTGGTTTCACAGTAAACGGGTGGAACCTAGTTGCTAATCTTGTGGCTCGAGTAAATTCATCTGTAGGGGTTACCAATGAGCTAAGTTCATCGGATCAGAAGCCGTCAAAGTATTTGTAGAAAAGACACAGGGAAGATATTGCGCCGGTGAGAAAGTGACTGTATCCTAGCTGCCAAGTCGGAATCGATCACATTACAGATTCTCCGTTGGATTTTGTCAAGGACACCTAGGTGGATAGCAGGAACACCCGACCACATATGGCAGCAATATTCAATACACGGGCGGATGGTAGATTTATATATGTGCAGGATGGACTCAAACGGGAAAAACTTCCTGGCCCTACACAGAGAACCGACTTTCTTAGCATCGGATTTAGCTATGGATTCTATATAGTCATTAAATTTGTGGTCTGTTGTGAGAGTTAACCCGAGTAGGCGCAGTGTTTTGCTTTCAGGGAGACTAACCTGATCCATGCTAATGGTGGGGGGGGGGTAGGAGCGATTGTCTGTGGTGGTTAATAGATAGCAGCTTCGTTTTGGAAGCATTAAAATTCACATATCATTTTTTACCTCAGTCCGCCATGGATTGGAGGTCCTTTTCAAGCTCGGCAGCGGGGTTTGCTTTGACAGCCTCGGCAGATTTTTGATCGATGCGAGAGTAAACCGTAGTGTCGTCAGCATATATACCTACTTGGGGTCTTATTACATCTGGGAGATCGTTAATGTAGATGAGGAAAAGCATGTTATCTTCAAAATGGTAATGAGGAACGAGACGTATAACAGGAAAGAACACGGTGAACATTATGAGACTGAGAGGAAATATAATAATTAAATCTTTATTTAAAGATGTCAAACGTGTATCGCTGACTGAATATAATTATATATATAAAATATATATAATTATATAATATAATAATATTGGAGTAGATAGATCTATCTATCGCCCGGTTCACACTCCACCCACGTCTATTGAACAGGCTAAGAGGCTCATCCCTTGTTCCCTGTTTAGGATGTGGTTTCCGGCTTTCTCTTTTCCAATCTTCTCACTTTGTTTTTTTTTTCTCAATTGGAGTAGATATATCTATCTATCGCTCGGTTCACACTCCACCCACGTCTATTGAACAAGTGTAGCGGCTCATCCCTTGTTCCCTATTTAGGATGTGGTTTCCGGTTTTCTCTTTTCCAATCTTCTCACTTTGTTTTTTTTGTTTTTCAATTGGAGTAGATAGATCTATCTATCGCCCGGTTCACACTCCACCCACGTCTATTGAACAGGTTAAGAGGCTCATCCCTTGTTCCCTGTTTAGGATGTGATTTCCGGCTTTCTCTTTTCCAATCTTTTCACTATTACGTAGCCCTCTGCACATCAGTGGCGTTACCGCCTTGCTCGGGGTGATACGATTAAAAAAAAATATATAAACAATTTTATAACGTAATTATTTAATAGAATATTATTTAATAACAATTAATATTTAATATTTCATAAATTAATATACAAACATAATTATATTATATTTTAATCTTTATATTATATATCATATAATCTAAACTTATTTATAAATGGAACTTTGTCTCTGTGTGTGTGTGTGTATCCGTTACCTATAGACTCCGAAACGGCTGAACCGATTTTCTTGAAAATTTACACAGTTGTACTATAAGCGTCTGCGAGTGTTGTTAGCTAGGTTTTGTGTCGAGGTAACGCCGATAAATATCGAAAATCGATATTCGAAAAAATCGGTTTATAGAAGAAGTGTTCCGATTTTGATCAAATTTGATACACTCATAGACAAAGACATAAGAAACGATATTCAGATGTTTCAAGGTTGCAGTTCTTACAATAGTGCAGAAAATCGATAATATATATATGTATAAATCGATACCAGGAAATCAAAATTTGACTTACATCCATTCATTTTTCTTTCAATCTACGGTTTCGCTTTAACTGGAAACATTTTTGTCTTTTGTGCCAACTTCCAAAGAGACGAGCTCCAGAACCATGGATTAGTTTTAAAGCTTTCATTACACCCGAGCAACGCCGGGATATACTGCTAGTAATTATATATATAAAATATATATAATTATATAATATAATATAATTTTATAACGTAATTATTTAATAGAATATTATTTAATAGAATATTAATATTTCATGTAATGTTATAATTTAATATAAAATAACATAATTATATCATATTTTAATCTTTATATATAAATATAATTTAATATAAAAATTAATATCAATATTATATATTAATATATTGATTAATAAAAAATAATTAACTTTATAATATATAATTTATTATATAGTGTAATTATATATATATATATATATAATATGCAATTAATTATTACTATTATTATTATTATTATAAATCATTCGTAATATTTTAATTTCCTCGATTAATAATTTCTAATTAATCAATTCAAATGCAAATCATTTGAATTTATTTTGTAATTTCCTGTCATTGCTAAAGAAGAGTATCAAGTTCTGTAGAGGCATACAAGTTTACATATATATTATCTACGCCTTTAGGTAGCGTATTCAGTCGCGTTTGTGTGTTCGTCTGTTCTTGGTCAAGATATCGCATGAACCCCTGAATAGTTTCGGATGCATGCCACGAATTGATTAGATTTTGGGTTCGATCCGGTGTGAAGTTTCCAAGGAAGCATTCTTTTTTTTTTTAATCTTTTCCACTTAGGCAACTCTGCCACTGTTGCGCAGGGGGTTACATAGAGGAAAGTGATGAGAAAGGGGATTACTTATGGGAAATGTCAGGAGGAGGGTAATAAATGGATAAGAATACCGAGAATCAGGGTGGTGTAGAGGTAAAAAAGAGATTGAGAGAATGGATGCGAGTTAGTGAGATAGGAAAGGTCTATTACATTTAAATTCCTGGAGATTGTAGCTGTCGAAGAAGCAAGTATATGGAATGAAGGTACGATAACAGAACCTGTTAGAGTAGAAATTGCGGTTACATTTTATCGTTTTCACTGTAAAAGTGTGGGACCTAGTTGCTAATCTAGTATCTCGTGTAAATTCATACCTAGGAGGCACCAGTGATCTAAGTTCATTGGAGCAGAAGCCGTGAAATTATTTATAGAAGAGGCACAGGGAAGCCACGTCACGCCGGTGAGATAGTGACTGTAGCCGAGCTGCCAAGTCAGTATCGGTCACATTACAGATTCTCCGTTAGATTTTGTCAAGAACCCCGAGATGAACATCAGTGGCACCCGACGAGATGTGGTAGCAGTTTTCAATACACTTGCCGATGGGAGATTTATATATGTGCAGGATGGACTCAGACGGTAAACACTTCCTGGCCCTGCACAGTGAACCGACCTTCATAGCAGCGGATAGGTGTCTGTTTCATAAAGTGGCAGTCAGGTGAAGAGGCTCATCCCTTGTTTCCTGTTTAGGATGTGGTTCCCGGCTTTCTCTTTTCCAATCTTTTCACTCTTTTATTTATTGTTTTTTCTTCAATTGGAGTAGATAGACTAATCTATCGCCCGGTTCACACTCCACCCACGTCTATTGAACAGGTGAAGAGGCTCATCCCTTGTTTCCTGTTTAGGATGTGGTTCCCAGTTTTCTCTTTTCCAGTCTTTTCACTCTTACGTAGCCCCCTGCGCATCAGTGGCGTTTTCGCCTTGCTTGGGGTGATATGATTAAAAAAAAAAAAAAAAAGTTCTTGAGAAATATCTTCCTGGGTGGAACTTTTTTTCTTACATTTGGAATACGGTGTTCATGTCTTGTGGTCACCACAGGCAGCAGATGATTCGCTGACCTCCATTTACGTTTGGGGTAATCTTACGTCAACTTGCATCGGGATTCCTTTGTCTGGTGTGAAATGAAGTGCAAAACGTATTCGGGGATAACAGTAAATTAGCCTTAATGGATCCCAGTCACTTATTTACTTTCTTAGTTTCAAGTGGTTGAATAAAATTTAAGAAAAACGTAAAATCAACATTTTCTACGTTCAGTTCTAACTCAAAAATAATCACAATTACATGCAACATTTAATATAACTTCAAATTATTTCCTTCTTTTTGCTATTTACATCGAGTCATTTTAAAAACTCGAATCAGAATATTAAATGAGAGAGTACGAGAGAAAAGAATCAGGACGGAGACAGAGAGAGGCAGAGAATGAAAAAAGGTTGGAGGAAGAAATAAAAAATGGGTAATTCTGAAGAGAAAAAAAAAAATTATCGTCTGCGACAAGCAAAATGGCAAGTGAAGTTTAAGATGGCGCCCGGCTTAGTTAGTGGAGGCGCGGGAATTCGCGGTCATATGATCATTTCTTCTAAAACAGTAATAGAACTCATGCTTAGCAAGTTGCATGATAACATGGAAAGAAAAACAAACTTAAAATTCAGCCAACTTCAAAAAGAGTATGGCGTCTGTTTTTCGATTTAATTATAATACATAACGTCCGCCTGCATTCTGTTGACTAGCATTCTCTAACCGCACCCTTTAAAGCAACGGTGCACACAAAGTAATTTATCACCTAGTAAAGAATGTCAATGTCCGTTATGCACCTATTGGCTTAACTTTACCGATGAATATTAGATGATTTTGTGGACTAGATTCAAAGCGTTCCGGCTATGCAGTATTTAGAGCGACGTTGTTGGTGTGGTTTATGGATATTAGGATATCTTATGATATGTATGAAGAGAAGTTTTAAGTTACCTTACTAAAGGTAACTTAGGATTCTATCCTAGCTCCCACGCTCTTTCTGATGTACATTAATGATCTCCCCGACGCCATTAGATCCCAAGTAGGCATGTATGCCGATGACACCACAATCTACTCTAGCCTCGATCAAAAACCCGGTGTGGGCGACAAAGCGAACCTCGCTGCCGAGCTTGAAAAGGACCTCCAATCCGTAGTGGCCTGGGGTAGGAAATGGCTAGTAAATTTCAATGCTTCTAAAACGAAGCTGTTGTCAACTAACCACCATAGACAATCGCATCTATCTCCCATTAGCATGGAACAGGCTTGCCTCCCAGAGAGCAAAACACTACGCCTCCTTGGCCTTACACTTTCGGCGGACCTCAAATGAAATGACTATATCGAATCCATTGCCAAATCTGCCGCTATGAAAGTCGGCTCTCTGTGCAGGGCCCGGAAGTTTTTCCCACCTGAATCTATCCTGCACATATACAAATTTACCATCCGCCCATGTATTTAATACTGCTGCCATATCTGGTCGGGTACTCCTGCTACTCTCCTTGGGCTTCTTGACAAAATACAAAGGATAATCTGTAACGTGGGTGATACTGACTTGGCAGACCGGCTGCAACCATTCTCTCACCGGCGGATGTGGCTTCCCTGTGCCTCTTCTACAAGTACTTTCATGGCTTCTGCTCCGATGAACTTAGATCACTGGTGCCGCCTAAGCACGAATTTACACGAGATACTAGATTAGCAAATAGATCCCACCCTTTTACAGTTAAACAGATAAGATGTAACCTTAAATTCTACTCCAGTAGGTTCTTTTCTCGCGCTTCCCGCCTGTGGAACTCCCTTCCACAAGTCTGCTTTCCTGACAGCTACAATCTCCAGATGTTTAAATGTAGGGTCAATAGACACTTCCTATCACTAACTCCCAATTATTCTCAGAACACTCTCATCTACCCAACCCTCATTCTCGGTATCCTTACCCGCCTATCACCCACCCTCTGACATTTCCTATATTTAACCATCCTTTCTCCACTCTATGTAGCCCCCTGCGCAGTAGTGACAGTGAAATGTCTTGCTCGGGGTGAAACGCTTAAAAAAAAGAAAAAAAAGAAAAAAAGACTTCCCTTCACACATAGCATAAAAAATGATATATCTCGAGACGCAATTTATAGACGCTGACCAGCATGTCCTTCCCTCTATGGAAGGGATAACAAACCTGAATTTTTGACCAATGAGAGGCCTCGAAAATACGCTTTATTTTCTCTCACTTGCAGACGATCTTTAAACAAATTGAAGAATCAAATTGCTGCAAAATGTTAGTATTTTCCTTGTTTTTAATTGTTGAATAAAACAAATTAAGATAATATAATTTTAACTACTGTTTTTTTTTTAATCATATCATCCCGAGCAAGGCGGTAACGCCACTGATGTGCAGGGGGCTACGTAAGAGTGAAAAGATTGGAAAAGAGAAAACCGGGTGAACCGGGCGATAGTTTAGTCTATCTACTCGAATTGAAAAAAAAAAAACAGTGACAAGACTGGAAAAGAGGAAAACCGGAAACCACATCCTAAGCAGGGAACAAGGGATATATCTTTTCTCCTGTTCAATAGACGTTGGTGGAGTGTGACCGGGCGATAGTTTAGTCTATCTACTCCAGTTGAAAAAAAGGAGTGACAAGATTGGAAAAGAGAAAACCGAAAACCACATCCTAAGCAGGAAACAAGGGATGAGCTTCTTGACCTGTTCAATAGACGTGGGTGGAGTGTGAACCGGGCAATAGTTTAGTCTATCTGCTCCAATTGAAAAAAAAAAAGCAGTGACAAGACTGGAAAAGTGGAAAACTGGAAACCACATCCTAAGCAGGAAACAAGGAATGAGCCTCTTCACCTGTTCAATAGACGTTGGTGGAGTGTGAACCGGGCGATAGTTTAGTCTATCTACTCCAATTAAGTTAGATATACATTTTAATTTTTTTTATCTAGTTTTCAGCCTATTATTTTCCATAAATTTCGAAAACCAATCCGAATTATTATAGTCTTCAGTAAAAATCCGGTTCCCAACTTTATCGATTCCTCATTTTTGACATTACTCAAATAGCAATGATCTCGATACAAAGATTAAATTATTCCTTTTCGTTTGGTCGTCAATATTGTTTAACCTGCCGAGACAATTGGTATTACCTTCAGCTGAGTGTATTTTTACGGTTCTACGATTGATATTGCTACGACAACGACACCTACTACATGTATACATGCATATATGCGTTTTCAAAATAAACAATATCGCGTTTAGAAATCCACATATACAGAAAAAAAATTGTGAACATACACAGATACAAATGAAAAAAAAAAGATTGATATTTGGATCGTCAAACGGACGACGAAAAATTATATTATTCCGATTATTGTCACAATACTAATTTGTTGTGGAACATTTGCAAATATACACTAGAAAGAGCAGGAAAAAAAAAACAAATTTTCGCTCATGTAATACCGATATTGGATGTGCGTTGTGGTCCAGTGGATATCGGCTCCGAACGAGAAGCCGGGGAGCCTATTTCGAATTCCAGTTTAATTCCTTGCATTCATTTACGCGCAAATACCCTTGGGAAAGGTATTAATCCATCTCTTCCCTCCAGTTATGGGTTAAATAGCAGGACAGATTGGGTTCTATAGCCTTGGCTGGCAACTAGTATACCGCAGAAAGCAATGGCAACCTACTGCGGGATAATCTTCTGCCCAGTCACTCATGTCTCTTTCGAGACATGATCGCCCAAGCGTGTATCACGTATGGCACTTAACTGACTGAATACCGATATCAACACAGCGATTAGCAAGAGATCATTATTAAAATAACTGCAATGAAATTGACTGCTCTCTCTCTCTCGTTCTCGAGAGAAAATACAAAAAATAAAATTGACCGCTCTCAAAATTAAATACACACTAAAAAATTGTAAAACAAGGGAAGTAATTCTGTCTAAGGGAGGTAATTCACTATTTGTTATGTGAAACGTAAAAACGTAAATTTTATTAATAAAACCGGAAAAATAACCGGAACTTTATCCCACACCGGATCGAACCCAAAATCTAATCAATTCGTGCCATTCATCCGAAACTATTCAGGGGACCTTGAGATATCTTGACCAAGGACAGGCAAACACACAAACGTGACTGAATACACTACCTTAAGGCGTAGGTCATATATATGTAAAATTTAAGGAGATTTTTGTCTATTGTTCTTCACCAATTTTATGCCTCTACAGAACTTGATACTCTTCTTTAGCAACGACAGGAAATTACAAAATAAATTTAAATGATTTGCATTTGAATTGATTAATTAGAAATTATTAATCGAGGAAATTAAAATATTACGAATCATTTATAATAATAATAATAATAATAATAATAATAATAATAATAGTAATAATTACAATATAAATAATTGCATATTATATATATATATAATTATGCTATATAATAAACTATATATTATAAAGTTAATTATTTTTTATTAATCAATATATTAATATATAATACTGATATTAATTTTTATATTAAATTATATGATATATAATATAAAGATTAAAATATGATATAATTATGATTTTTATATTAAAATATAATATTTATGTATGTTAATATTTTATTAAATAATAGTCTATTAAATAATTTCGTTATTATATTATATTATATAATCATATATATTTTATATATGTAATTATATTCAGTCTGTGATAAACGTTTAGGCGATCATGTCTAGAAAGAGACATGAATATTTTCCCGCAGTAGGTTGCCAATACTTTCTGCAGTAGACTGGTTGCCAACCAAGGCTATAGAACCAAATTTACTTTGATACTTAACCCATACGTGGAGGGAGAAGAGATGGATTCCATAGGGTATTTGTGCGTAAGTGAATGCAACAAATTCAACTGAAATTCGAACTCGGCTCTCCGATTTCTCATTCCGAGCCGATATCGACTGCACTACAACGCACGAGCCCCATAATAGTAATAATGAAAATTACGAATTAATTCAAAATGTAAATGTAACAAGTTAAAGTCATATGTTGTGTCTTAGCGAAAGAAAATGTTTTTGATTAAGAATTCGGCATAGAGAAAATTCCAGAAATAGTAAATGAAATTTATAAAAGTGGAATAATACCAGACGACCTATGCAAAGTCGTTTTTTATAGCACTGCCGAAGAAGCCAGGTGCAAACGAGTGTGAACTACACCAAACTATCAGCTTAATGAGTAACATTAAAAAACTGATTGTCCGAATCCTGATGTATACAGCAAGAAGCAGAATCAGGCCAGAGATAGGACAGGAACAGTGCGGGTCCGTCAAAGACACTGGAACAAGGAACGCCATATTTATGATTAGGATGCTCCCCGAAAGGGCAATACAAATGAAGAAGAACTTGTACCTATGTTTTATCGATTATGCGAAGGCATTCGACAAAATACGCCACAAAGAATTGATGGAGATGCTCAGTAGCCTCGACATTTTCGGGAAAGACATCAGAGTAATTCTAGAATCTCTGCTGGCAGCAAACCGCCTGCATTTTAACTGTCCCTTGATAATTATTTACACAGGATTTCACCTCCCCTCGTTATAAATATATATATCTATATGTATATTTATTTTAACGTGTTCCCCCACTTTTTTTGCTCTTCATTTTCATTGCTGTTCTTTTTGTTTGATTTATAATTCCAACAATTTTCACCTGATGAGATATTGGAAAAAATGGCTCTTGAGACTGTTAATAAATTCCTTGTTTTTAAAGTAGTGTATAAATTTTGTACCTCCAAACATTTATATATATATATATATATATATATATATATATATATATATAAAGATAGTATGAGTGGTTATTTTTAATATTAAGAATTTCAGACTGGTATACAATAGGGTTTGTTTTTAATTTTGGATATCTTGTATGGCCTAAGATTATTTTTTTTTTTTAATCATATCACCCCAAGCAAGGCGGGAACGCTACTGATGCGCAGGGGGCTACGTAAGGGTAAAAAGAATGGAAAAGAGAAAGCCGGAAACAACATCCTAAACAGGAAACAAGGGATGAGCCTCTTCACCTGTTCAATAAATGTGGGTGGAGTGTGAACCGGGCGATAGTTTAGTCTATCTACTCCAATTGAAAAAAAAAATAACAAAAATAAAAATAAAAAAGGAAAAGAGTGAAAAGATTGGAAAAGTGAAAACCGGAAACCGCATCCTAAACAGGAAACAAGGGATGAGCCTCTTCACCTGTTCAATAGATGTGGGTGGAGTGTGAACCGGGCGATAGTTCAGTCTATCTACTCCAATTGAAAAAAAATAATAAAAATAAAAATAAAAAAGGAAAAGAATGAAAAGATTGGAAAAGAGAAAACCGGAAACCGCATCCTAAACAGGAAACAAGGGATGAGCCTCTTCACCTGTTCAACAGATGTGGGTGGAGTGTGAACCGGGCGATAGTTCAGTCTATCTACTCCAATTGAAAAAATAATAATAAAAATAAAAATAAAAAAGGAAAAGAGTGAAAAGATTGGAAAAGTGAAAACCGGAAACCGCATCCTAAACAGTAAACAAGGGATGAGCCTTAGGTTCGTTTATGATCTAAGGGTGCTTAGGTGAAATAATTTATGAATTTCTGTTGTATCTATTGTATTTCTTCTTATGGTGTTTTTAATGCAGAAACAGAAAGATTTGATAGATTTTTCTTTTTGCTGGAAAAGTTCTGTGTATTGTGGTTGAAAAGTATTACTGTAAACTGAATTTAGAGGGTATGATGATGCGTTGTGTTACAGTAGATATCGGCTCGGAACGAGAAACCGGGGAGCCGAGTTCGAATTCCAGCTGAATCCATTGTATTCACTTACGCGCAAATACCCTTGGGAAAGGTATTAATCCGTCTCTTCCTTCCAGTTATGGGTTAAATAGCAGGACAGATTGGGTTCTATAGCCTTGGTCGGCAACCAGTCTACCGCAGAAAGCAATGGCAACCTACTGCGGGATAATCTTCTGCCCAGTCAGTCATGTCTCTTTCGAGACATGATCGCCCAAGCGTGTATCACGTATGGCACCTAAACTGACTGATGATAGTTTTAGGTAGTATTGGAGAGCAAGTTTTTCATGTCTTATTTAAGAGATGGTTCATTTGCTTCTGTGTATAAGCTTTCAACAGGAGAGGTGCTATATGCTCCAAGATCTAGTCTAAGTCCTTGATGGTGTATTGTATCAAGTTATATCAAATATGTTTTCCGGGTTACTCCATATATAAAGCAGGTGCAATCAAGTTTTGATCTGGTTAGAGAGCAATATAATTTTAATAGTGTTTCTTTGCTTCCTCCCCAATCAATGTGCTCTATGGTTCTTAGCAATTGTTTAAATTTATTACATTTGGATCTTAAGTATTTAATATATGAGGAATAAAGAAGAGTTTGCAGTCAAAAATGACTCCTAAGTATTTGTATTGTTCTACAACTGTCCACACTGTAATTCCAGTTGTAGCTTAGGTTGGTGACTTGCTAAGTTTTAGTTAAAGTCCAGTCAAAGAAATTTCTGCTAAAAGACAAAACCAATCGTTCAATTAGGCATGAAATTTGTATTGTATTGTTCTACAACTGTCCACACTGTAATTCCAGTTGTAGCTTAGGTTGGTGACTTGCTAAGTTTTAGTTAAAGTCCAGTCAAAGAAATTTCTGTATACCTGTAGTTTGTTTCCATATTTTATGGATATCACAACCCTTCCATATACTATTGTAGATTTGTAAGGAGTAATTCCTAGATGGGTTGAGTTATTCTTTTATGGCATCAACTGTCTTGAATATTGTTAAAAGTAAGCTATTTTTTGTTTTTGCTTAATTTTAAACATTCCATGCCTAATTGAACGATTGGTTTTGTCTTTTAGCAGAAATTACTTTGACTGGACTTTAACTAAAACTTAGCAAGTCACCAACCTAAGCTACAGCTAGAATTACAGTGTGGACAAATTTCAGTACTGGGTCAAGGTGGAGTTGGTTGCAGAAGTGAACACATTTCGTTTTTTCTGTTGAAAATTTTACTCCATTCTCTGTGGTCCATTTGTTGAACTTATCGATGCATATCTGGAATTGTCTTTTTATATGATTTCTATTTCTTGCTCTATAACATATCAGGAAGTCATCCGCATACAAAGCACAGTTTGTTCAGCTATTTATGTTTTTTACAATATCATTTATTCTGACATTAAACAGCCTAACGGACAACTCATTGAGGTAAACCCATTTCTTGTTATTTTTCTTCACAGAAAATATCTCCTATTTTAACTCTAAATCTTCTCTCTTGCAGGAAATCTTTTATAAATATTGGCATTCGACCTTCTAGCCCAACTTTTTAAGCTCTTTTACTACGCCATATTTCCATGTTGTGTCATATGCCTTTTCAAGATCCAAGAAAACTGCTACTAGATACTCTTTTTTAATAAAAGCCTCACTGATGTTTCTAAGCAAATCAGATGATTCATAAGGCTTCTAAACCCAGATTAATCTAGCTTTATTCATTCTCTTTAGTGTTTTGCAGACACAACTGCTAAGAGTAATGGGTCTGTAGTTTTTTGCATTTGTATTCTCTCTCATAGGTTTAGGTATTGGTATACCTGTAGTTTGTTTCCATATTTTATAGCACAACCCTTCCATATACTATTGTAGATTTGTAAGGAGTAATTCCTAGATGGGTTGAGTTATTCTTTTATGGCATCAACTGTCTTGAATATTGTTAAGAGTAAGCTATTTTTTGTTTTTGCTTAATTTTTGCTTAATTTTAAACATTTCATGCCTAATTGAACGATTGGTTTTGTTTTTTAGCAGAAACTTCTTTGACTGGACTTTAACTAAAACTTAGCAAGTCACCAACCTAAGCTTTTTTTTTAATTGGAGTAGATAGACCAAACTATCGCCCGGTTCACACTCCACCGACGTCTATTGAACAGGTGTAGAGGCTAATCCCTTGTTCTCTGTTTAGGATGTGGTTTCCGGCTTTTTCTTCTCTTTTCTCTCCTCTGACCTCAGTATTCCGTGATTTTCCAGCGGTGCGCTTGGCTGGTGGCAACGTCTCATCATTGTGAGGGTATCGAGTTGGCAGTTTCCTGGTTGCTGCTTCCGACTTGTAGCTAGGAGCCCTAACTCTTGCGTTGCGTCAAGAACGGCTGCTCTGATCAAGAATTGTATAATATCGGAGTTCTTGTAGTGCCATGTCGTGCATGGATAGGTGTTCCTGCCAGCGCTTTCGGTGGGCAACCCTGAGGCCACACTTTGATGCAGCCCGAGCCAGTTTCCTTCCCAGACAGATCGTAGATAATGACCGCCTGCATCCTCTACGCAAGGTCCCTCCCTATCAACAAACCATAACATGATAAACATAATCAGAAAAAATCCTAGACCAGCCAAACTCAAATCACCAAAATCCCTTAACTTTTCTTTTACTAATATGCGGGGCATTCAAACCAAATTTTGCAGCGTAGGCTTTCCTCCACGCAAAGTCCCGTGACATGCTAGCGCTCTGTGAGTCGAACCTCAACTCATCAATTCCCTTCTCTGACTTCTCGATCCCTCGTTATCTTCCCCTCCTAAGGAAGGATATCTCTGTCTATATGCATGGGTTGGGGGTCTACGTCAGTGAACACCTCCCTTAGCTAGGGTGACATCACTCGAATCCCCCGACCACCAATATGTAAGCTCATCCCTTGTTCCCTGTTCAGGATGTGGTTTCCGGCTTTCTCTTTTCCAATCTTTTCACTCTTTTCTCTCTTTTCTTTCAATTGGAGTAGATAGACTAAACTATCGCCCGGTTCACACTCCACCCACGTCTATTGAACAGGTGAAGAGGCTCATCCTTTGTTCCCTGTTTAGGATGTGGTTTCCGGCTTTCTCTTTTCCAATCTTTTCACTCTTACATAGCCCCCTGCGCATCAGTGGCGTTACCGCCTTGCTCGGAGTGATATGATTGAATAAAATACAGACAGGTAACGTGTTTAGCACATATACAAAGATAGAAAGGGGCGTAAGACAAGGATGTGTCTTTTCACCGGATCTGTTCAACTTGTACATCGAGAATATTCTGAGGACCCTAGATATTATGCCAGGATTTGTCATCAGAGGCCACAATTTGAACAATATAAGGTACGCTGATGATACAGTGCTGATTGCAGACATGGAAAGGAAACAACAAGACCTCCTGCAGAAGGTAGCTGAAGAGAGTGACAAAAAAGGACTACAAATAAACTGCAAGAAAACTGAATGCATGGTCATCAGTAAAAAGGGCAGCACAATATGCCAGATACAGGTGGGGGAAACTTACAAAAATTTAAATACCTGGAAAGTGTTCTAACAAAAGACGGAAAGTGCAACACAGAGATCCGAAGGCAAATTGGTATGGCGAAGGACGCGTTCCAGAAGCTGAGTAAAGTACTAAGACACAGCAAACTTTCACAAGAGACAAAGAAGAGAGTACTAGAATGCTATGTGATGTCAGTTCTTTAATATGGCAGTGAATGTTGGGCAATATCAACAAAGATGAAGGAAAAACTTGAAGCAACTGAAATGTGGTTCTACAGAAGGATGCTGCAGATATCATGGATCGAGCATGTGAGCAATGATGAGGTTTTGGAAAGGATGGAAACGAAAAAGAAAATACTGAGCATTAGGAAGAGACAGTTAAATTTCCTGGGACATGCAATGAGAAAGAAGAGCATGAAGAACCTGATATTAACAGGCCAGATAGAGGGAAAAAGAGATAGGGAAAGCAGTGGATAATATATTTGAAGAAGATTAGAGAAGTACCTACGAGTATGATTTGTTGGCAATTCACACCTTTTAGGGCTACCAGCAATTTGGTCCACATATTTGATTGCATCTTTTGGTATAATTCCCGAGACCCCAGTAACAACAAATAATTATTTCTTCTTCTTAATTTTCTTCTTCTATAACAAATCTCGAACAATCACGTACAGCACGAGAAGAGAGATAAAAATTGAAAAAAGATGACAAAATGTTAAGCAAAAATGAATTTAATTGAGAAACAGGGAGCAAAGGAATTCCTACCTTCAAAAGATTGATATTTTCTCTAGATCTTGGGTGTTGATGAGTGATCAGGGACCCCATGATAGTTTATTTGTTTGCACGTTTTTAGATCATTTCAAAAAGTTAAATAGACGAAGAAAGTTTTTGTTGTTGCTACTGTTATTATTATTTGCTATGTCTTCGTTGCGCTGAACGAAGATAACCCAATCAAGAAACATAATATTGCCCGAAATCGACATAGTCTTGCTAAAGTCTGTAGTATTATACGAAGATTTTTTACAGCTAGCAGTCTTCTAGCAGTCTCGTAGCATTCTAGCATTCTACTATGACGATTCTCGGCGTCAGTAATATACCATTTGGCACTCGGCCAAATGGTATATTACTGGAGAGATGCGTACATCTCTATAACACTCTGTTTTAGGTATATAATGTCTTTGGTCGATACTTTTTCTGCAGGGGTCTAGCCAAGCGTCTGACCATAATAGGCGACTTTTTCCTTTTGCTAGTAATGAGTGTAAGATGATCCTTAATGATGCTAAGATGTTGTTTGCTGACAGAATGAAGCAGCGTATAGCATCTCGCAAGTTCAGCTCCAAAGACTACTGGTGGCTCTGTAAAAGTATATTAAATAATAGCAAGCCCTTAATTCACCATTTAATCAATAAATTTGAGGTCCCCACATTGTTGGGACGCCCGCACCTATTCGGCTATAATGGACTATTCCATTACTATGTAAAGTAATGGTGGCATCTACGTAGGAGAGCAGCCGATCGACAAGTCAGTCGTAGACTTCCGGTGACGACCCGGAAGTACCCATTGCTCATACTACGTCTTCCGACGGTTGAGACGATTAACCCTTATTCTTGTATTCGATACTAATAACCTTTGTAAATACTATTTTCACAGAATACAACGATTAACCTATTCCTGTTGTTGAGTTATTAATTCTTACTCACAACATAACACACATCTTCAGCGAACAAGGCCGAGTGCTTTGCTCGCAGATTTTCCACTAACTCGACATTTGATTCGTCTGGGGTATCCGTACCTGACTTCCAACCTAGAACTGAGTCTCAACTGAGTGACGTTCACATTTCCCCCTCGCTGGTTTCTAACATAATTTCAAATTTTGATCTCAATAAAGTGAGCGGTGGCGACGGAATCCCAATCATTGTCCTGAAGAAATGTGCCTCCTGAACTCTTCTCTGTTCTCTCCCTCATGTTTCTTTCTTTCCTTCCTGTTGGGAATTTTTCTTTGTGGTTTCTGTATTTAATTCTGGAGAACCATCGGGTCCCTCTAATTATGACCCTATCAGCCTCCTACCGATTTTTTGCAAAGTGTCCGTGGCTATTATCAATGCTGAAGTGTTTCAATATCTCACAGCCCACAGTCTCTTCTCCGACAAACAGTATTGTTTCTGCTTCACCAGGTCTACTGCTGATATGCTAACGACCATCACTGAGTATATACACCAGGCTCTCGATAAGAACGGCGAAGCTCGTGCTGTTGCCATTGATACCTCCAAAGCATTTGACAGAATCTGACATGGTGGCCTTCTACGCAAGCTACAGGGCTACGCTTATATCTGGACGCTTGTTTGCTCTAATCCAGTCATTCCTTTCAAATCGCGTAATGAAGGTTGTATTGAACGGACAGGCTTCCAGATACTATCATACGAAGGCGGGTGTCCCTCAAGTCTCTATTCTCAGTCCTACACTTTTTCTGATATTTATCAACGATCTACCTGATGTAATCAGATCCCAAGTAGGCATCTAAACTGAGGGCACCACCATTTACTCCCGCCTCGATAAGAAATCCCCCGAGACTGACAAAGCAAACCTCGCTGCTGATCTTGAAAAGGATCTCTAACCTGTGGAGAATCGGAGTAAGAAATGATTCATGAATTTAATGCTTCCAAAATTAAGCTGCTATCTGTTCACCACCACAGACAACCGTTCCTACCCCCCATCAGCATGGATCAGGTTAGTCTCCCTGAAAGCAAAACACTGAGCCTCCTCGGCCTAACTCTTTCATCCGGCTTCAAGTGGAATCAATACATTGAATAAATAGCTAAATCAGCTGCTAGGAAAGTTGGTTCACTGTGTAGGGCCAGGAAGTTGTTCTCATTTGATAGCATCTTGCACATATAAAAACCCACCATTCGCCCGTGCATTGAATACTGCTGTCACATCTGGTCGGGTATCCCTGCTATTCATCTCGGGGTTCTTGGCAAAATCCAACGGAATATGTGATAGATTCCGACCTGGTGGTTCAGTTTCAATCACTTTATCACCGATATAATGTGGCTTCTCTCTGTCTTTTCTACAAATACTTTCTCCGATGAGATTAGCTCCTTGGTGCCTCCTTTGCATGAATTTAGTCGAGCTACTAGACTAGCAACTTGGTCCCACCATTTTACAATGAAACCAATCCAATGTAACTACATCGTCTACTCTTACAGCTTCTTTTCTCGCGCTTCACGCATGTGAAATTATCTTTCTTATACTTGCTTCTTTGACAGCTACAATCCCCAAGAATTTAAATGTAATGTCAGTTGCTATTTCCTATCTCTGACTCGCATCTTTTCCTTGACAACTCTTGTTAACCATGTCTACCATAGTTTATGAATATAGAATACAGCGCAATATGTAATCTGTTCAATGAAACAACGTCAAAGATTAACACTCACAAGTCAGACACTCTACTGAATCGGACTATATCGCCAATACTCAAGAAAATATGGTCGCCTTTTATACACGTCGCATTGAATATTTTGAGCCTTCTGATTGGTTAACCCTTCTGTTGGTGAACTATAAAATGAGTCAGCTCATGGCTGGCTCACTAGTATACAAGGGTATCCAAAAAACTCCAACAACTCTTGTATTTTTCCCTTTCCACTCTCACGCATCTCTCTTTACACCAGTGTTCTCATCCTTCTCTTATCCATTTCCTTACACCCCCTGCAATTTGTTCTTTTTATAAGTCACCTCTCCTGCACACCAGTGGCAATACTGCCTTGCTTGGGGTGAAATGATTATAAAAAAACTTCCAGCGTTACAGTCGGATTACGCTTTCGCTTACCCTTCGATCTCTTGCAATATTCGTATTAGAAATAGTTACTTCGAAAGTTAGTTAGCAGGCCTCTGTCGGTCAGGGTTGACCATGGGTAGCATCCTAGTTGTCTGCTTGGCTGGAGCATCGGCGTCTGTGACTGTAGAAACCGATGCAGGAGTGGCAGTCTTTGTTACAGAAGCTGCATTTATGTTTTGTTTCTGGTCTGTCGGAGCCATCATTTTGCTTTCTGCGAATCCGCCTCTCCATGGAAAGGAACCCTGACCCAACAACTCAAATCCAGGGAGGAGCAACTGATCCATCGATAAATGAAATTGTGATGATTGCTTATTTTGTGCATATCTAGCCCTCAACTAATATATTTCTTCTATGATGGAATTGTCCATCTTCAACAATCTGCGTCATGCTACCAATGCGTTTAATAATTTTTTCCTCCGTGCCAATCTACATTTCCGACCTGACAGTTTTTAGGAAAGTCCTTAACGCCGATTCTAAATGATATTGCAGTTTTAAACTTACGAATTTTCTTTTTATTTTCAGCCAGTAATTTTTCAAAAATAGAACTCAACATTCGTAGCAAACATGAGCTCTGCAGTTGACATATTCACGCAGACGTTTGCATTTGACGTCATTCTATATATACTAAAAATTATTGTAGTGCTTACAATCTTTTAATGATTGTAGTGCTTACAATCCTTTAACTTTACTTAATACTCTTTTGAAGGTGTCAGCAAACCTCTCCGCTTGACAATTCGATATCCGATGATAAATCGGAGTTGTCAAGTGTTCAACCGCATAATTTTTGGAGAAATTTTTAAATTCAACTGTAATAAATTGAGTCCCGTTATCGTATACCACACTGTACGCAAAAACTGGCAAAAAGATTCCGTAAGAATTTCTATTTAGCACATAGTTGGAGAGAAAAAATATTGATTAATATCTTTCCCAAGCATAGCTGTCCTATTTGTATCTGCCGGAGCATGGGGTTTCGAATAATTAACTCGGATCATGGGTTGGTGTTCTTGCTGATGATTATAAATTAAGTTTCCAACTAATGGCTAATTTTTTCTTGCTGCTTTTCTTTGCTATATCGAACGGAAGGTTGTCGGTGATTTATTCAGCAAAAGGGAGAATATTCGTATGTCTTTTTTGGTGCGATTTGTGCAACAACTTTCTGTGATAGATTCATTGAAAAACTATAATCTTCTATTAGCAATTTCTTCGTAATTGCTCCTACGTTAAATCTGACATTCTTAATGTCCATCTGTAAAATCAGTCGATTTTTCATCTCTAATAATTTTGTAAAGCATTCACTACAATCTAGGATCAACGATCTACCTGGTGTAATCAGATCCCAAGTAGGCATCTAAACTTCCGTAAGAATTTAATCGTTACTGCGGTAGTCAGGAGTTTACTCTTCAATATCTCAGGCAATTTTGTGAAACTCTTGACTACAGTTAAATAGTATGAACCATTTAGTGGTCCAGCAAAATCTACATGTAGTCTTGCCCATGGCTTATCAGTGCTCATCCATATCCAATAATTTATAGGTGGTGATTTCGCTGATGCATTGCAAACATCACAGTTTCTAACATTATTTTCAATATATTTGTCCAGCTTTGGCCAATTCCACAGTTCAAAGAATTCTAGCCAACCGGCGCCTACTAAAGACGAGTTGGAATTTTTTAATTTGCAAATATCAGCTTTTTTACCTGACAAACCAATGTGAACTGATGGCGAACCGGGAGCGTAAGCAATCGTAAAATGATGAACGGTGCTAAAAACTACAAAGAATAGGAAGTTGAGGAGAAACATGATCACCTACGTACTGAAAGAACACACACACACACACACACATATATATATATAAGTAAATAATATTTTATAGAATAATTTTTTTTTTTCAGACTATAATGTCCTTAACAATTATTATTTATTCCAGCAATTAAAAATTGTCCGGTTCACACTCCACCCACGTCTATTGAACAGGTGAAGAGGCTCATCCCTTGTTTCCTGTTTAGGATGCGGTTTCCGGTTTTCTCTTTTCCAATCTTTTCACTCTTTTCTTTTTTTATTTTTTTTTCAATTGGAGTAGATAGACTAAACTATCGCCCGGTTCACACTCCACCCACGTCTATTGAACAGGTGAAGAGGCTCATTCCTTGTTTCCTTGTTAGGATGTGGTTTCCTGCTTTCTCTTTTCCAATCTTTTTACTCTTACGTAGACCCCTGCGCATCAGTGGCGTTATCACCTTGCTTGGGGTGATATGATTAATATATATATATATATATATATATATATATATATATATATGTATATATATATATATAGAGAGAGAGAGTTTTAGTCAGAATATTTGTATTCTATAACTGCTATACCTTGTTTTACTCGATTGAACTGACGATTTTATAGATGGTATTAATTATAAACATGACCTTTCGATCGATAGCTCACTAGACTTCTTCAGGTGTCAATTATTATGGCTAATATGAGATATCATGCATTGAAAATGTTATTGTTTTAGAGCTGTTAATTCTTCCTTATGATGTTGGGCTACCTCTACATTATATATTTAAGCCTAACCAGACACAGGTATTAACTTCAGGATATTAGATCCTTGTGTTCTGTTTCATGCAAAAGGCCACTTTTTTATCTTGTTGAAGCAAAGGAAACAATTTGAACGTCTGATGTCACTGACAAAAAGTGGCAACAAAATTTGGTTCTTTTCCCCTCTTTTTGTGTTTTATGTTAAGAATAAGAAGTATTGGAGAGCCATGATCGTTCATTTACGTATACCATCAATTATTATCTATTGCTTTCTTTTCTGTGTTTATTTTTTCCGGTCATGAATTTTCCTCATTTTCAATCTGGGAAAAATCGACCTTCATTTTGTGGCTCAAGTCGTAAACTTTTTGCTTGTGGAAAAGCAACATCGTGGCACCCTTTTCAAGAACATTTGAGTAAATAAATAAATAAAGTCGATTTAATGATAATTTACGGTCGGTTGCTTTTCTTTTTCTCTTTTAATTTTGTTTTATCAAATTTCCGCCTTTTCGATGGGTGGCCAAATATTCTCGTCTTTTATATCGGCGATATCGTCCTCTTTGAACAATGAAACCTTAAACTGCGACATAAATGTCGCTTTCAAACTTATCAGTTAGAATAACTGTCGAATATTTATGAGAAGCCTGTGTTTGATGGGCCATAGTGATAACGGTCAAGCTAAGTCCAGTGCGTCAGGTTCTGGACTGCTTTGTGTGTTTGGGTCTTTAGAGATAGACCGGATGAAGGAGTGAAAGAAAGATAAAGTGAGATAGTTAAACAGAGTGAGAGCATGATAGAGAGAAAGGGTAGGCAAAAGAGGGAGGGGGAAGCGAAAGAGAGAGAGAGAGAGAGGGGGGTAACAGTGAAGGGAAGAGAATAATTCGAAAAAGTGCAAACTTAAAAGAGAGCATAATGGACACAAGCAAGATTAGTGGTGCAGTGGATATCGGCTCGGAACGAGAAATGGGGGAGCCGAGTTCGAATTCCAGTTGAATTCATTGCATTCACTTACGCGCAAATACCCTTGGGAAAGGTATTAATCCGTCTCTTCCTTCCAGTTATGGGTTAAATAACAGGACAGATTGGGTTCTATAGTCTTGGCTGGCAATCAGTCTACCGCAGAATGCAATGGCAACCTACTGCGGGATAATCTTCTGCCCAGTCACTCATTTCTCTTTCGAGACATGATCGCCCAAGCGTGTATCACGTATGGCACTTAACTAACTGTATGAGAAAAAAGAAAAAAGAAACAGAGAGAACAGTCAGTCAGTTAAGTGTCATACGTAAAACACGCTTGGGCGATCATGTCTCGAAAGATATCCCCTGCACCACAACGCACATCCAAAATGGCTTCACACTACTTATATTCGGACTATTATCTTCATCTTTGTTGTTCCCATAGCCTCGTGGGTAAAAACTTTGGCTTGTTGGCATATCAATAAGGGCAGGATCCCCAAGTCTTACCATTGTTATTTAACCCATAACTGGAGGGAAGGGACAGATTAATACCTTTCCCAAGGGTACCAGTACGTAAGTGAAGGCAGAATGTTCGACTAGAATTGGAACTCGGCTCACCGATTTCCCTCTCCGAGCCGACATCCACCGCACCACAACACACATCCGTCAATAAACGCTTACAGCACCTGGTATTTCCAAGCGGTCACCCATCTAAGTACTGACCAGGCTCAACTTCGGTGATCGAGCAAGAACCAGTGTATTCAACGTGATATTACCGTAATATATTCAGAAATTATAACATGGATATCTTACAATATCACTACAAAAGTAGCTATTTTGTTTCGACACTTCTTGTGTCTTGTCAAGTGTGCTTAAAAAAACCATTCAATTCAAAATAACCACATCACTTGACAAGACACAAGAAGTGTCGAAACAAAATAGCTACTTTTGTAGTGATATTGTAACATATCCATGTTATAATTTCTGAATAAATATTAGTAGCTCTACTTGGTACTGAGCACTTGTTTAAAAATAGTTTTTCTTTGGACAAGGAATATTATTCCACCCATACTTGTGTGTGTATATATATATATATATATATATATATATATATATATATTGGTCGTGCATAATGATAATATACACACTAAAAAGTCTGCCTCATTGTACCAAGCTTCTACTTCCTTCTACCGAGCGCCCATAGCTCAGAGGTAGAATCGCCGACTGATGCCAATTCGGTCGGGTTTCAGTCCTGGATAAAAAGCAATCGTGTGTCTAACCGTACTGATGAGCTGTTGTACAGCGAAACTGATCTGTCTGCGGATGACGATATATATATATATATATATATATATATATGTAGAAAGAGAGAGAGAGAGAGAGACAGGGGTATCCTGTTAGTACAAGGCAGACTGGGATTGACAACCAGTTTAAGAAATGGGCGTCTCTGAATTCAAAACTATACGAATCCCTCGCGGAACACATACTATACAGCCAAGATAATGGAGCTTACAATTAGCTACAGTGCGGCGTTACGGGTACATATTTTCCCGACTAAGGTCGAGGAGGTAGATAGGTTTTCTAATATAGATAGGTAGATAGGCAACACTATAATTCTTAATATGCGTTTCTTACATCATGCATTTTCAATTATTAAAATTTTATTTTATTTTTTTTTTCATTTTAATTTCAGTCGCTTTATATCGCAATTCCTGGAAGATCATTACACAATAGTTAGTAAAAAAGCTTTCGAGGATAAGCGATGATAGTTCTGGTCTCGATGGAGGTTTACATTGACTGACTGGGCAGAAGATTATCCCGGAGTAGGTTGCCATTGCTTTCTGCGGTAGACTGGTTGCCGACCAAGGCTATAGAACCCAATCTGTCCTATTATTTGACTCAGAGCTAGAGAGAGAAGAGATGTATTATATTTTTAAGTGGGGGATCAGTTTATTACTTCATAACAATATAAAACTGATCCCCCGTTTTATGCACAGCAGAAGCCTTAATTATGTTTCCAACTATTATATTCAGTCAGTTAAGAACCATACGTGATATGACTGAAAGAGACATGACTGGCCGAGCAGAAGATTATCCCGCAGTAGGTTGCCATTGCTTTCTGCGATAGACTGGTTGCCAGCCAAGGCTATAGAACCCAGTCTGTCCTGCTATTTAACCCATAGCTGGAGGGAAGAGACGGATTAATACTTTTCCCATGTGTATTTGTGCGTAAGTGAATGCAATGGATTCAGCTGGAATTCGAACTCGGCTCCCCGATTTCTCGTTCTGAACCGATATCCACTGCACCACAACGCACATCCAGTTACTCATCATTTACTCAACTCAAATTCTCCTCATGCAGTGAAAGAGAGTCGCTATAAATGACTGACGTCCAATCCACGTTGACCCGCATTTCTCACTCTTTTATTTTTTCCCTCGCGCTGCGTTCTCTATCGCGGCTTCTTCCTCATGCAATGGACAAAGAACTACATCTATCTAAACATTCAAAAAGCAGACGACACAAATTTCTCTCAACATCACTCTCTCTTTCCCCTATACTTTTCTTCCTTAAAACTGTCCAGTAGCAACGAATGAAACAGTGGAAGAAACTCAAAATATAGAAGCTTACTACTATCCATTCCTGCATAAACAAAATATCAATGAGACTTTACGTCAAAAACATTTCCTTCTAAATTCAAATGAACTGACCTATAAAAGATATTACCGCAGGAAAAAAAAACAAACTTTCCGATAAACTTTTCAAACTCAATTACAATTTTTATAAATAACGAAAATTTGATGATTATATTATTATAAATATAAATGATTTATTATTACTACCTCCTCGACCTTATATTATTATAAATATAAATGATTTATTATTACTACCTCCTCGACCTTATATTATTATAAATATAAATGATTTATTATTACTACCTCCTCGACCATATATTATTATAAATATAAATGATTTATTATTACTACCTCCTCGACCTTATATTATTATAAATATAAATGATTTATTATTACTACCTCCTCGACCTTATATTATTATAAATATAAATGATTTATTATTATAAAAGAAGTGAGATTTTTATTTTTCAGTTATTGTCTAACCTTCTGATATATTAAATGTAGGGAGTTCAGTAAAGTTTGACAGAAGTTCAATTTTCACAGGCCGAACTCCCTTACAGAATGAATCAAACTATTCTCCCTCCATTTATGGGTTGAATAGCAGGACAGATTGGGTTCTCTAACTTTGGTTGATAACCATTCTACAGCAGATTAAAATGGCAATCTACTGTGGAGAAAATCTTCTGTCTAGTCTGTCATCAAAATAGACATGATCGCAGAAGCGTGTATCAAGTATGGAACTAAACTGAGGATTAGAACTGATTGGAAACGTTTGACTTCGACAGACTTCAGCAAAATGTGGGTAAATGTGGCAAGTCTGGTTCGCGTGAACAGGGCTAGTCTTGATTTTCTCTTTTAGATCTGCTGGTTAAATCGGGGTGGATTCCTGTGGAACCCTCCCCTGGTTAAGGTAGCTCTCTTTTGTGTACCTAGTTAAAGTGAATAAATGTGTTCCTAGCCTGTACCCAGCTTTCTCTTTTGTTATGATCCAAGTCGAGATTCCCAACCTCCCAAGTTTGTTTTGGCCTTCTTTTTATCTCGGCTGGTTCAGCCTTTTATTGTCCCATTCCATTAATTTTTTACCCCCCACCTCCCCACTTCCTTAGCGAGTGTGCTTCTTGATTTCGCCGTTTGGCGGAATACAGCGGCCACTCTTTTTCTGGGATGGACGGGTCTTACTAACATTGTTTATTATTTTAGTTCAAAATTTGTTGAAGACCACCCTCTCCCCTCCACTTTTTGGACATGTGCCACAATTTTGTATATTTATACAAAATAAATAGTTGGAACGTCATATTTTTGTATTGCCCATTATATATTGGGACATTACATCATATTTTTGTATTGCACATTATATATTGGGACATTACGTCATATTTTGTATTGCACATTATGTATTGGGACATTACGTCATATTTTTGTATTGCCCATTATATATTGGGACATTACGTCATATTTTTGTATTGCACATTATATATTGGGACATTACGTCATATTTTGTATTGCACATTATGTATTGGGACATTACGTCATATTTTTGTATTGCACATTATATATTGGGACATTACGTCATATTTTGTATCGCACATTATATATTGGGACATTACGTCATATTTTGTATTGCACATTATATATTGGGACATAACGTCATATTTTTGTATTGCACATTATATATTGGGACATTACGTCATATTTTGTATCGCACATTATATATTGGGACATAACGTCATATTTTTGTATTGCACATTATATATTGGGACATTACGTCATATTTTGTATTGTACATTATATATTGGGACATTACGTCATATTTTGTATCGCACATTATATATTGGGACATAACGTCATATTTTTGTATTGCACATTATATATTGGGACATTACCTCATATTTTGTATCGCACATTATATATTGGGACATTACGTCATATTTTGTATTGTACATTATATATTGGGACATTACGTCATATTTTGTATCGCACATTATATATTGGGACATTACGTCACATTTTGTATTGCACATTATATATTGGGACATAACGTCATATTTTTGTATTGCACATTATATATTGGGACATTACGTCATATTTTGTATCGCACATTATATATTGGGACATTACGTCATATTTTGTATTGTACATTATATATTGGGACATTACGTCATATTTTGTATCGCACATTATATATTGGGACATTACGTCATATTTTGTATTGCACATTATGTATTGGGACATTACCTCATATTTTCCCTTCGTTGAGCAGTTTTAGATGCGGCAGTGAATTTTGTCATAACTAAAAACTTTTTATTCATATTTCTTTCAATAACAGAGAAAGACACGAAAATGTTTTTACTTAGTTTTTAGAGTCTTTTGTTAATATCTTTAAGCGTTCCGCATATGGTGTAAACTTGTTTGCGAAAACGAGGCTCGTTTACAGTTCGTTACCCTCGCCAAAACTTTAAAGTAAAAGGAAAGGCAGTTATAACGTTCAATTTGAAAATTTTACAGAAAACTAATTTAATTAAAACTGTTTTCACTTCTATGAATTGATGCGTGTAATTATTTTAATAATAATTTAAATTACTTTTTTCAAATTTTATTAAAACGTTTTCTGAGTCTAAAAATGTAATATTGTTTCATATTTTTGTAAAAAACAAACTTCCAGGATAACACGCAAGAAATTATCAAGGAAGACGCATACACAGACAGACAGACATAAAAACACACATTCTCATGTACACGTCTGATAGACTCAGTAGTAGACCTCTTCAAAAAAGACCTTTTTCATAAAACATATGCAAACTGATATTATTTCCATTCTCTAAGGTCTAAATCAACTAAATAAACCAGATATTATGTCCTGGGTTTCATTGTAGCTTCCCAGAGGTTGATGCTATAGCATTGAAAGCGGTACCAGATAAAATCTAATAACATTTTCTTACATATGGTGTCATGAAATGAAAAACAAACTCTTATCAGTAAAATTCTACCATTGAGCTATGGGCGCTCGGTAAAAGTGGGTAGACTTTTAGCGTGTTATATACAATGTAAACATATGCCAGTAGCTAAGAGTGTTCAAATTCATTACTGAATAAACGATGCGTAGATGCTTGAGCAGCTACTGTTTTTTCAAAGTCTACCATTCTTCCAGAATTCTCAATCAGGTGTGAGAGCTTAGTCATCCACAGATGAGGGAAGAGATAAAATATGCTGATTATATTTACATATAATATTATTAAGTGGATATCCATTATTTGTGGCCTTTTCCGGATTTTTCTTTTATCATTATGAAAGATACCTATGTTCACACCTACCAAGCTACCCACGTACTTCTCTACCTATGATGTACGTAACGTTTACGTCACCCTCCTCTTCATAACCTGTCTGTATTTGTTTCCTGTAAATAGTTTCAAGAGGATGTCAAGATTTAAGTTAAGGTTAGAATAAAGAAAAAGGGAAGATGATATGGTTTTCTTTAGATTATAATTAGGGTTAGGTTATGGTTAAGATTAAAAAAGGAAAATAATATGGTTTTCATTATGTAGAGATTAGAGTTAGGTTAAGGATAGGATTGAGTAAAGGAAAGATGATATGGTTGTCTTTAGGTTGTGAGTAGTGTTAGGTTGAGGTTAGGACTAAAAATGAGACGAAGATATAGTTTTATTTTAGTTGGGATTAGATTTAGGTTAGGGTTAGGGTTAAGAAAAGGGATGATGATATGGGTTTTTTTTACGTCTAGATTAGAGTTAGGTTAAGGATGGGATTAAGTAAAGGAAAGATGATATGGTTTTCTTTACGTCTAGATTAGAGTTAGGTTAAGGATGGGATTAAGTAAAGGAAAGATGATATGGTTTCCTTTACGTCTAGATTAGAGTTAGGTTAAGGATGGGATTAAGTAAAGGAAAGATGATATGGTTTTCTTTACGTCTAGATTAGAGTTAGGTTAAGGATGGGATTGAGTAAAGGAAAGATGATATGGTTGTCTTTAGGTTGTGAGTAGTGTTAGGTTGAGGTTAGGACTAAAAATGAGACGAAGATATAGTTTTATTTTAGTTGGGATTAGATTTAGGTTAGGGTTAGGGTTAAGAAAAGGGATGATGATATGGGTTTTTTTTACGTCTAGATTAGAGTTAGGTTAAGGATGGGATTACGTAAAGGAAAGATGATATGGTTTTCTTTACGTCTAGATTAGAGTTAGGTTAAGGATAGGATTGAGTAAAGGAAAGATGATATGGTTGTCTTTAGGTTGTGAGTAGTGTTAGGTTAAGGATAGGACTAAAAATGAGACGAAGATATAGTTTTATTTTAGTTGGGATTAGATTTAGGTTAGGGTTAGGGTTAAGAAAAGGGATGATGATATGGGTTTTTTTACGTCTAGATTAGAGTTAGGTTAAGGATGGGATTACGTAAAGGAAAGATGATATGGTTTTCTTTACGTCTAGATTAGAGTTAGGTTAAGGATGGGATTAAGTAAAGGAAAGATGATATGGTTTTCTTTACATCTAGATTAGAGTTAGGTTAAGGATGGGATTAAGTAAAGGAAAGATGATATGGTTTTCTTTACGTCTAGATTAGAGTTAGGTTAAGGATGGGATTAAGTAAAGGAAAGATGATATGGTTTTCTTTACGTCTAGATTAGAGTTAGGTTAAGGATGGGATTAAGTAAAGGAAAGATGATATGGTTTTCTTTACGTCTAGATTAGAGTTAGGTTAAGGATGGGATTAAGTAAAGGAAAGATGATATGGTTTTCTTTACGTCTAGATTAGAGTTAGGTTAAGGATGGGATTAAGTAAAGGAAAGATGATATGGTTTTCTTTACGTCTAGATTAGAGTTAGGTTAAGGATGGGATTAAGTAAAGGAAAGATGATATGGTTTTCTTTACATCTAGATTAGAGTTAGGTTAAGGATGGGATTAAGTAAAGGAAAGATGATATGGTTTTCTTTACGTCTAGATTAGAGTTAGGTTAAGGATGGGATTAAGTAAAGGAAAGATGATATGGTTTTCTTTACGTCTAGATTAGAGTTAGGTTAAGGATGGGATTAAGTAAAGGAAAGATGATAAGGTTTTCTTTAAGTCTAGATTAGAGTTAGGTTAAGGATGGGATTAAGTAAAGGAATGATGATATGGTTTTCTTTACGTCTAGATTAGAGTTAGGTTAAGGATGGGATTAAGTAAAGGAAAGATGATATGGTTTTCTTTACGTCCAGATTAGAGTTAGGTTAAGGATGGGATTAAGTAAAGGAAAGATGATATGGTTTTCTTTACGTCTAGATTAGAGTTAGGTTAAGTATGGGATTAAGTAAAGGAAAGATGATATGGTTTTCTTTACGTCTAGATTAGAGTTAGGTTAAGGATGGGATTAAGTAAAGGAAAGACGATATGGTTTTCTTTACGTCCAGATTAGAGTTAGGTTAAGGATGGGATTAAGTAAAGGAAAGATGATATGGTTTTCTTTACGTCTAGATTAGAGTTAGGTTAAGGATGGGATTGAGTAAAGGAAAGATGATATGGTTGTCTTTAGGTTGTGAGTAGTGTTAGGTTGAGGTTAGGACTAAAAATGAGACGAAGATATAGTTTTATTTTAGTTGGGATTAGATTTAGGTTAGGGTTAGGGTTAAGAAAAGGGATGATGATATGGGTTTTTTTTACGTCTAGATTAGAGTTAGGTTAAGGATGGGATTACGTAAAGGAAAGATGATATGGTTTTCTTTACGTCTAGATTAGAGTTAGGTTAAGGATAGGATTGAGTAAAGGAAAGATGATATGGTTGTCTTTAGGTTGTGAGTAGTGTTAGGTTAAGGATAGGACTAAAAATGAGACGAAGATATAGTTTTATTTTAGTTGGGATTAGATTTAGGTTAGGGTTAGGGTTAAGAAAAGGGATGATGATATGGGTTTTTTTACGTCTAGATTAGAGTTAGGTTAAGGATGGGATTAAGTAAAGGAAAGATGATATGGTTTTCTTTACGTCTAGATTAGAGTTAGGTTAAGGATGGGATTAAGTAAAGGAAAGATGATATGGTTTTCTTTACGTCTAGATTAGAGTTAGGTTAAGGATGGGATTAAGTAAAGGAAAGATGATATGGTTTTCTTTAAGTCTAGATTAGAGTTAGGTTAAGGATGGGATTAAGTAAAGGAATGATGATATGGTTTTCTTTACGTCTAGATTAGAGTTAGGTTAACGATGGGATTAAGTAAAGGAAAGATGATATGGTTTTCTTTACGTCCAGATTAGAGTTAGGTTAAGGATGGGATTAAGTAAAGGAAAGATGATATGGTTTTCTTTACGTCTAGATTAGAGTTAGGTTAAGTATGGGATTAAGTAAAGGAAAGATGATATGGTTTTCTTTACGTCTAGATTAGAGTTAGGTTAAGGATGGGATTAAGTAAAGGAAAGACGATATGGTTTTCTTTACGTCCAGATTAGAGTTAGGTTAAGGATGGGATTAAGTAAAGGAAAGATGATATGGTTTTCTTTACGTCTAGATTAGAGTTAGGTTAAGGAGGGGATTAAGTAAAGGAAAGATGATATGGTTTTCTTTACGTCTAGATTAGAGTTAGGTTAAGGATGGGATTAAGTAAAGGAAAGATTATATGGTTTTCTTTACGTCCAGATTAGAGTTAGGTTAAGGATGGTATTAAGTAAAGGAATGATGATATGGTTTTCTTTACGTCTAGATTAGAGTTAGGTTAAGGATGGGATTAAGTAAAGGAAAGATGATATGGTTTTCTTTACGTCTAGATTAGAGTTAGGTTAAGGATGGGATTAAGTAAAGGAAAGATGATATGGTTTTCTTTAAGTCTAGATTAGAGTTAGGTTAAGGATGGGATTAAGTAAAGGAATGATGATATGGTTTTCTTTACGTCTAGATTAGAGTTAGGTTAAGGATGGGATTAAGTAAAGGAAAGATGATATGGTTTTCTTTACGTCCAGATTAGATTTAGGTTAAGGATGGGATTAAGTAAAGGAAAGATGATATGGTTTTCTTTACGTCTAGATTAGAGTTAGGTTAAGTATGGGATTAAGTAAAGGAAAGATGATATGGTTTTCTTTACGTCTAGATTAGAGTTAGGTTAAGGATGGGATTAAGTAAAGGAAAGACGATATGGTTTTCTTTACGTCCAGATTAGAGTTAGGTTAAGGATGGGATTAAGTAAAGGAAAGATGATATGGTTTTCTTTACGTCTAGATTAGAGTTAGGTTAAGGATGGGATTGAGTAAAGGAAAGATGATATGGTTGTCTTTAGGTTGTGAGTAGTGTTAGGTTGAGGTTAGGACTAAAAATGAGACGAAGATATAGTTTTATTTTAGTTGGGATTAGATTTAGGTTAGGGTTAGGGTTAAGAAAAGGGATGATGATATGGGTTTTTTTTACGTCTAGATTAGAGTTAGGTTAAGGATGGGATTACGTAAAGGAAAGATGATATGGTTTTCTTTACGTCTAGATTAGAGTTAGGTTAAGGATAGGATTGAGTAAAGGAAAGATGATATGGTTGTCTTTAGGTTGTGAGTAGTGTTAGGTTAAGGATAGGACTAAAAATGAGACGAAGATATAGTTTTATTTTAGTTGGGATTAGATTTAGGTTAGGGTTAGGGTTAAGAAAAGGGATGATGATATGGGTTTTTTTTACGTCTAGATTAGAGTTAGGTTAAGGATGGGATTAAGTAAAGGAAAGATGATATGGTTTTCTTTACGTCTAGATTAGAGTTAGGTTAAGTATGGGATTAAGTAAAGGAAAGATGATATGGTTTTCTTTACGTCTAGATTAGAGTTAGGTTAAGGATGGGATTAAGTAAAGGAAAGATGATATGGTTTTCTTTACGTCTAGATTAGAGTTAGGTTAAGGAGGGGATTAAGTAAAGGAAAGATGATATGGTTTTCTTTACGTCTAGATTAGAGTTAGGTTAAGGAGGGGATTAAGTAAAGGAAAGATGATATGGTTTTCTTTACGTCTAGATTAGAGTTAGGTTAAGGAGGGGATTAAGTAAAGGAAAGATGATATGGTTTTCTTTACGTCTAGATTAGAGTTAGGTTAAGGATGGGATTAAGTAAAGGAAAGATTATATGGTTTTCTTTACGTCCAGATTAGAGTTAGGTTAAGGATGGTATTAAGTAAAGGAATGATGATATGGTTTTCTTTACGTCAAGATTAGAGTTAGGTTAAGGATGGGATTAAGTAAAGGAAAGATGATATGGTTTTCTTTACGTCTAGATTAGAGTTAGGTTAAGGATGGGATTAAGTAAAGGAAAGATGATATGGTTTTCTTTAAGTCTAGATTAGAGTTAGGTTAAGGATGGGATTAAGTAAAGGAATGATGATAAGGAATTTCTTTACGTCTAGATTAGAATTAGGTTAAGGATGGGATTAAGTAAAGGAAAGATGATATGGTTTTCTTTACGTCTAGATTAGAGTTAGGTTAAGGATGGGATTAAGTAAAGGAAAGACGATATGGTTTTCTTTACGTCCAGATTAGAGTTAGGTTAAGGATGGGATTAAGTAAAGGAAAGATGATATGGTTTTCTTTACGTCTAGATTAGAGTTAGGTTAAGGAGGGGATTAAGTAAAGGAAAGATGATATGGTTTTCTTTACGTCTAGATTAGAGTTAGGTTAAGGATGGGATTAAGTAAAGGAAAGATTATATGGTTTTCTTTACGTCCAGATTAGAGTTAGGTTAAGGATGGTATTAAGTAAAGGAATGATGATATGGTTTTCTTTACGTCTAGATTAGAGTTAGGTTAAGGATGGGATTAAGTAAAGGAAAGATGATATGGTTTTCTTTACGTCTAGATTAGAGTTAGGTTAAGGATGGGATTAAGTAAAGGAAAGATGATATGGTTTTCTTTACGTCTAGATTAGAGTTAGGTTAAGGATGGGATTAAGTAAAGGAAAGATGATATGGTTTTCTTTACGTCTAGATTAGAGTTAGGTTAAGGATGGGATTAAGTAAAGGAAAGATGATATGGTTTTCTTTACGTCTAGATTAGAGTTAGGTTAAGGATGGGATTAAGTAAAGGAAAGATGATATGGTTTTCTTTACGTCTAGATTAGAGTTAGGTTAAGGATGGGATTAAGTAAAGGAAAGATGATATGGTTTTCTTTACATCTAGATTAGAGTTAGGTTAAGGATGGGATTAAGTAAAGGAAAGATGATATGGTTTTCTTTACGTCTAGATTAGAGTTAGGTTAAAGATGGGATTAAGTAAAGGAAAGATGATATGGTTTTCTTTACATCTAGATTAGAGTTAGATTAAGGATGGGATTAAGTAAAGGAAAGATGATATGGTTTTCTTTACGTCTAGATTAGAGTTAGGTTAAGGATGGGATTAAGTAAAGGAAAGATGATATGGTTTTCTTTACATCTAGATTAGAGTTAGGTTAAGGATGGGATTAAGTAAAGGAAAGATGATATGGTTTTCTTTACATCTAGATTAGAGTTAGGTTAAGGATGGGATTAAATAAAGGAAAGATGATATGGTTTTCTTTACATCTAGATTAGAGTTACGTTAAGGATGGGATTAAGTAAAGGAAAGATGATATGGTTTTCTTTACGTCTAGATTAGAGTTAGGTTAAGGATGGGATTAAGTAAAGGAAAGATGATATGGTTTTCTTTACGTCTAGATTAGAGTTAGGTTAAGGATGGGATTGAGTAAAGGAAAGATGATATGGTTGTCTTTAGGTTGTGAGTAGTGTTAGGTTAAGGATAGGACTAAAAATGAGACGAAGATATAGTTTTATTTTAGTTGGGATTAGATTTAGGTTAGGGTTAGGGTTAAGAAAAGGGATGATGATATGGGTTTTTTTTACGTCTAGATTAGAGTTAGGTTAAGGATGGGATTAAGTAAAGGAAAGATGATATGGTTTTCTTTACGTCTAGATTAGAGTTAGGTTAAGGATGGGATTAAGTAAAGGAAAGATGATATGGTTTTCTTTACATCTAGATTAGAGTTAGGTTAAGGATGGGATTAAGTAAAGGAAAGATGATATGGTTTTCTTTACGTCTAGATTAGAGTTAGGTTAAGGATGGGATTAAGTAAAGGAAAGATGATATGGTTTTCTTTACATCTAGATTAGAGTTAGGTTAAGGATGGGATTAAGTAAAGGAAAGATGATATGGTTTTCTTTACGTCTAGATTAGAGTTAGGTTAAGGATGGGATTAAGTAAAGGAAAGATGATATGGTTTTCTTTAAGTCTAGATTAGAGTTAGGTTAAGGATGGGATTAAGTAAAGGAATGATGATATGGTTTTCTTTACGTCTAGATTAGAGTTAGGTTAAGGATGGGATTAAGTAAAGGAAAGATGATATGGTTTTCTTTACGTCCAGATTAGAGTTAGGTTAAGGATGGTATTAAGTAAAGGAATGATGATATGGTTTTCTTTACGTCTAGATTAGAGTTAGGTTAAGGATGGGATTAAGTAAAGGAAAGATGATATGGTTTTCTTTACGTCTAGATTAGAGTTAGGTTAAGGATGGGATTAAGTAAAGGAAAGATGATATGGTTTTCTTTACGTCTAGATTAGAGTTAGGTTAAGGATGGGATTAAGTAAAGGAAAGATGATATGGTTTTCTTTACGTCTAGATTAGAGTTAGGTTAAGGATGGGATTAAGTAAAGGAAAGATGATATGGTTTTCTTTACGTCTAGATTAGAGTTAGGTTAAGGATGGGATTAAGTAAAGGAAAGACGATATGGTTTTCTTTACGTCCAGATTAGAGTTAGGTTAAGGATGGGATTAAGTAAAGGAAAGATGATATGGTTTTCTTTACGTCTAGATTAGAGTTAGGTTAAGGAGGGGATTAAGTAAAGGAAAGATGATATGGTTTTCTTTACGTCTAGATTAGAGTTAGGTTAAGGATGGGATTAAGTAAAGGAAAGATTATATGGTTTTCTTTACGTCCAGATTAGAGTTAGGTTAAGGATGGTATTAAGTAAAGGAATGATGATATGGTTTTCTTTACGTCTAGATTAGAGTTAGGTTAAGGATGGGATTAAGTAAAGGAAAGATGATATGGTTTTCTTTACGTCTAGATTAGAGTTAGGTTAAGGATGGGATTAAGTAAAGGAAAGATGATATGGTTTTCTTTACGTCTAGATTAGAGTTAGGTTAAGGATGGGATTAAGTAAAGGAAAGATGATATGGTTTTCTTTACGTCTAGATTAGAGTTAGGTTAAGGATGGGATTAAGTAAAGGAAAGATGATATGGTTTTCTTTACGTCTAGATTAGAGTTAGGTTAAGGATGGGATTAAGTAAAGGAAAGATGATATGGTTTTCTTTACGTCTAGATTAGAGTTAGGTTAAGGATGGGATTAAGTAAAGGAAAGATGATATGGTTTTCTTTACATCTAGATTAGAGTTAGGTTAAGGATGGGATTAAGTAAAGGAAAGATGATATGGTTTTCTTTACGTCTAGATTAGAGTTAGGTTAAAGATGGGATTAAGTAAAGGAAAGATGATATGGTTTTCTTTACATCTAGATTAGAGTTAGATTAAGGATGGGATTAAGTAAAGGAAAGATGATATGGTTTTCTTTACGTCTAGATTAGAGTTAGGTTAAGGATGGGATTAAGTAAAGGAAAGATGATATGGTTTTCTTTACATCTAGATTAGAGTTAGGTTAAGGATGGGATTAAGTAAAGGAAAGATGATATGGTTTTCTTTACATCTAGATTAGAGTTAGGTTAAGGATGGGATTAAGTAAAGGAAAGATGATATGGTTTTCTTTACATCTAGATTAGAGTTACGTTAAGGATGGGATTAAGTAAAGGAAAGATGATATGGTTTTCTTTACGTCTAGATTAGAGTTAGGTTAAGGATGGGATTAAGTAAAGGAAAGATGATATGGTTTTCTTTACGTCTAGATTAGAGTTAGGTTAAGGATGGGATTGAGTAAAGGAAAGATGATATGGTTGTCTTTAGGTTGTGAGTAGTGTTAGGTTAAGGATAGGACTAAAAATGAGACGAAGATATAGTTTTATTTTAGTTGGGATTAGATTTAGGTTAGGGTTAGGGTTAAGAAAAGGGATGATGATATGGGTTTTTTTTACGTCTAGATTAGAGTTAGGTTAAGGATGGGATTAAGTAAAGGAAAGATGATATGGTTTTCTTTACGTCTAGATTAGAGTTAGGTTAAGGATGGGATTAAGTAAAGGAAAGATGATATGGTTTTCTTTACATCTAGATTAGAGTTAGGTTAAGGATGGGATTAAGTAAAGGAAAGATGATATGGTTTTCTTTACGTCTAGATTAGAGTTAGGTTAAGGATGGGATTAAGTAAAGGAAAGATGATATGGTTTTCTTTACGTCTAGATTAGAGTTAGGTTAAGGATGGGAGTAAGTAAAGGAATGATGATATGGTTTTCTCTACGTCTAGATTAGAGTTAGGTTAAGGATGGGATTAAGTAAAGGAAAGATGATATGGTTTTCTTTACGTCTAGATTAGAGTTAGGTTAAGGATGGGATTAAGTAAAGGAAAGATGATATGGTTTTCTTTACGTCCAGATTAGAGTTAGGTTAAGGATGGGATTAAGTAAAGGAAAGATGATATGGTTTTCTTTACGTCTAGATTAGAGTTAGGTTAAGGATGGGATTAAGTAAAGGAAAGATGATATGGTTTTCTTTACGTCTAGATTAGAGTTAGGTTAAGGATGGGATTAAGTAAAGGAAAGATGATATGGTTTTCTTTACGTCTAAATTAGAGTTAGGTTAAGGATGGGATTGAGTAAAGGAAAGATGATATGGTTGTCTTTAGGTTGTGAGTAGTGTTAGGTTAAGGATAGGACTAAAAATGAGACGAAGATATAGTTTTATTTTAGTTGGGATTAGATTTAGGTTAGGGTTAGGGTTAGGAAAAGGGATGATGATATGGGGTTTTTTTACGTCTAGATTAGAGTTAGGTTAAGGATGGGATTAAGTAAAGGAAAGATGATATGGTTTTCTTTACGTCTAGATTAGAGTTAGGTTAAGGATGGGATTAAGTAAAGGAAAGATGATATGGTTTTCTTTACATCTAGATTAGAGTTAGGTTAAGGATGGGATTAAGTAAAGGAAAGATGATATGGTTTTCTTTATGTCTAGATTAGAGTTAGGTTAAGGATGGGATTAAGTAAAGGAAAGATGATATGGTCTTCTTTACGTCTAGATTAGAGTTAGGTTAAGGATGGGATTAAGTAAAGGAAAGATGATATGGTTTTCTTTACGTCTAGATTAGAGTTAGGTTAAGGATGGGATTAAGTAAAGGAAAGATGATATGGTTTTCTTTACGTCTAGATTAGAGTTAGGTTAAGGATAGGATTAAGTAAAGGAAAGATGATATGGTTTTCTTTAGGTTGTGATTAGTGTTGGTTAATGTTACGATTAAAAATGGGAAGTTGATATGTTTTTTTACTTCCTGTGTAAACTGAAGAATAAATAATTGTACTTGAAAAGGGTTTTAATTTTCGCCCAAATCACCATCGCTGAAAATCAAAAGAAACCTCTTCATCAATTCTGCGGATAGGCTAAAAGTAGGCTCGCGTTTTACAGTTTTTAAAATCGTTTTATTACATTCATATTTATTTTGGTCCTGGGTATGACAATAAAAAACATCCGGCAGCAAGGCCTCTGCTTGGGAGGTTGTGTGGAGCATGGAACCACCTCTTAATTGCTGTTGTTCCAGGTCCACCTAGACCCGGGTAGTAGTACCTGTTAGGATCCCAACTATTAGCAAATAGTTTATCCTTAAATTGAGGTCAAAACCATATGAAAGTATAAAAATAGACTTGTATAGTAAAAATTCCATGAATACATCTTTGAAAAGGCTTACGGCCTATCACGTTGAATACACCGGTTCTCGCTCGATCACCGAAGTTAAGCAACGTTGAGCCTGGTCAGTACTTAGATGGATGACCGCTTGGGAATATCAGATGCTGTAAGCGTTTAGTGACGGATGTGCGTTGTGGTGCAGTGGCTATCGGCGAGGAAAGAGAAATCTGTGAGCTGAGTTCGAATTCCAGTTGAATACTCCGCATTCACTGAGGCACTGGTACCCTTGGGAAAGGTATTAATCCGTCCCTTCCCTCCAGTTATGTGTTAAATAACAAGGGTAGGACTTGGGGGCACTGCCCTTAAAAACAAATCCCATTGAATATTGATACTCGAAAAGAAAAAGTATTACTAGACACAAAACTTATATAAAAAAACAACAATTGTTGAAAGAAAAAGGTATTACCAGCAATAAATAAATAAAAATTTAGTTGGCAATAAATGACCCGCCGAGGTTGATATATGCCATAAAAACAAACCAACCAACAACATTTTTGAAGAAAAAACATATTACCAGCAATACATCTGACTCTCAACAAAAGCAACTTTACAAAAATACGTCAAAGAAAGCTAATCTACAAATTTATTTCTTACAAAGAATATATATTCTATTCATACAAATCTATTGTAAAAATCCTGCCGGCATTAAATGACCCATTGAGGTTGATATACCGTAAAACAAACCAAACCAAACCAACCATATTCATATGTTACAATCATGTATTTTTGAAAACTGTTTATCTAAATTTATTTAGCACTTACAAATTGTTTTAGCACCGTTTAATTTCTCAAGTGCTTAAAATGTCCTTCATTGTTGCACACATTCCTCGACACCCTTCAGACCTCTACAACCCAAATCTCGATATGAATCAATTTGAAGAAATACTTCTTAGATATACTCTTTTAATTCGTCCACTGTGTGGGAATTTTTCTCATAAACATTGTTCTTTACTACATCTCCACACCTAAAAAGAAATCCATTAATGCTAGACGAGGTGATCGTAGTGGCCATTGGATGCTGCTCCTTCTTCTGAACCAATGCTGTAGAAAAGTTCGATTAAGGTAGTCTCTTAATGCCAAAACACAATAAGGATGTTCTCCATCTTGCTAAAGGAACTTTTTATCTAAGTTAGAGCTAAAACGTGAAGCAAATGATTAAACTGCTGTGGGCCTAATTTTGGTCCACCCTGTATATATAATTTTAAGAATCATGTTCCCAACGTGGAAAGCTTAGGCCATGTCACCGTTACCCATACAATCATCGAAATTAAGCAACGTCAATCCGCCTGGTTAGTAACTAGATGGGCAACCTAAATAGGTAACCATTTGGGAACACCAGGTGTTGTTAGCTTCGATGTGTGGATGGGGTAGTGAATATTCAGAGAGCTCAGTTTCAAATGCAGCTGGATTCGTTATATTGTAGCGGATGAGAAATTAATTAAAATCAACCTTTTTCACTTTTGCAAAAATTCACAATGACGTGTGAAATTCTGGTTTTCCCAAATAGAAAAAGGATTGGCCATGTGCTTAACGAAAAAGTCGAAACCAGATTTCGCAAGTAGGCGTTAAAATAATTTTTGACCAATAGGAGCGACTTGCAAGATTTGAGGACTTAGTGATCCAGTGCTAAATTCAAGAAGACTATATAAATGACCTCGGCGTCAGTCAAGAGACACGGAGATGGGAGCCGAGAGACGAAAGAACTAAAATGTAACCAACTTCAAATCAACTCGGAGATAAGATCAGGTCGCACCTTGTTCTCTTTCTCCTTATCTCTTTCTACTACAAACATTTTGTATGAACTCTACTCACAACTTCTTACTAAGGTTTCTAATTGAATATTAATTTCTACGAAGTTATGTTATTCTTTCCCTTTAATAAATTTCTATTTTAACATTCAAAATGTATATTTATTATTCCACTCTTCTGCACTAGTTCTACATATTCCAACCTGCCGACAACCAACCTTCTGATGAAAACCATCTGATGATTATAACTCTGCATAAAACTTGTAAGCTGTAAGGAGCTCGGTTAAGTCTGACACAAGACCGAATCAAAGAAACATTAACCAGCTACCTACGCTACAATATTTCCTTTGAAAAGGTATGAATTTGCTTGTTCTTCCTATGGGTGTGGGACAGGCAAATACCGGTCGCTTATATTTGAGCCTATAAGCATTTACTAGTTCCTAGGATAGGTAAATATAGGTTATTTATAATTGAGTCTATATGCAATTACTTACAATCTACTCTCTGGCTTCAAATAACCTGTAAAAGGTTGATAAGCCGTAGAAAATGAAACAATCAGTCAATCTACTGTCCCATACGGCAATGAATGCTAAAACATTTCCTGATGAAGAAGAGACTTGAAACGATGTAAATGTGGATCCGACAAATTCTGAGAATACTATGACCAGAACATTTAACCAATGAAGAAACATTAAAAAAAAAACAGGAATTAAAGGAAATAAACTTACAATTTGGGTCGTAAACAAAACTATTGTTTATATTATGTTTTTCAAAATTTTTCTCGTGTAGAAATTAAGATTAAGGTAGTTTTAGTTTTAAAGTTAACTGAGTTTTGTTTGTGCCGAACGTTTAGATAGAATGATATAACTATTTGCCATTAGATACAGAATTACATGAGTTTTAAATTGACAGTAAGGTTGGATTAAAACGGGTGGTTTGAATTTTTACTGAATATTCTTTCATGAAACATTTTGCCGAGAGTGTTCGCATTCCAAATTAAGGGTTGGGTGTAAATTTCCTGAATAGTTGATAAAATACTTAACTGGAATAAATAAGGTTGTTCCGGGTGGATTTCCACCCTGCCCCAACTAAAAACTCGCTTATTTTAATCTTGCCTCATAATTTTGTTTGAATTGTGGAATTTGTAAAAGAATAGTTACTAATGAATAAAAGAAGCATTATGATTTTATAAGTGTAATTTAAGTGTGACAAAAGGCCGAAAGTATGGAGCACTCAGTAAGGAACGAACTCATGTGTAATTGATTTAGCGACACAACGTCAATTGTCATCTTCTAGCTCCCTAAATCCCATCCATCCCCATAAATCCCAGTCACCTCTTATCCACCCCCATAAATCCTTTCTTCGGTATCCCACCGTCCCCTTTTTTTTTTTGGTTCTTTCCTCATTGGAACCCCCTGCACACCAATGGCGGCCCTGCCTCGCTTGGGGTGAAACGATTATCTAAAAAAAAAAAAAATGCTAACTATTGCGCCACCTCGACATCTTCAGACGAAGCATCAGAAAACTTTACTTAAAACTAAATAAGATATATATATATATATATATATATATATATATTGGTGCATTTAAGTACATATCGTGAAAGAAAAGTTCATCTCTCCTGGAAAAAAAAAAAATCTGTACTGCTTCACACGAAGAAAAATGAAAAAAAAAGTCTGCAATTGAAACTACATTGAACGTTTGTTAACAGAGTCAAGCTTTTCAATTGCCCGGATGTACCCACTGAGTAATATGTCGGGAACCCCTGTCATAAATTCAAGCTTCTAATAGATCTGCCATATTCAATCCAATACTTCCTTCCTGACTTCTCAACACTGGTATCTTATTTTACGTACTTAGTAAATGTGGTTGCTGGCTCTCTCATTAAAACAAAAAAAAAAACACTAAATATTTGTCTGGGTGCGGTCAAGTCTTATGGTTTTTAAGAAAAGTGGCAAAAGTCTCGAACTAATCATCTGTCATTAAATCACAAACCAGAGGATTTAGGGATCACCCCCATCCCAATCTCTCTCTGTTGCACACACACACACACACACACACACACACACACACACACACATATATATATATATATATATATATATACATATATATATATATATATACTATAGTCATCCGCAGACAGATCCGTTTCGCTGTATCACAGCTCATCACTACGGTTAGACTCCGATCGCTTTTTAACCCAGGATTGAAACCCGACCGAATTGGCGTCCACGGCGATTCTACCTCTGGGCCACGAGCGTTCGGTAGAAGAAGGTAGAATATATATATATATATATATATATATATATATATATATATATATATATATATGTGTGTGTGTGTGTGTGTGTGTGTGTGTGTGTGTGTGTGTACGAATTCACTATATATACAGAGCTGTATAAAAATTTCCTTAGCTTGTCATAAATTTTAGCCGTATAATCTCCTTAAGGATGACCGAGAAACTCGAAGCAACAGACACGTGGTTCTACAGAAGGATGCTGAGTATAACGTGGACCGAACATGTGAGCAACGACGAGGTTTCGGAGAGGATACAAACAAAAAGTAAAATTATACTTAGCATCAGGAAGAGAGAAATGAAGTTTTTGGTAAACGTAATGAGGAAGGATGGCTTGGAGATATGATATTTCGAGACATGATCGCCCAAAGCGTGTATCACGTATGCCACTTAACTGACTGCAAAGTAGTTCTTGAATATGTTATTTTTTACCCTGGTTTTTAAAGATGGTTTTGGATTGAATTGCAAAAAAAAAAACAAAAAAAAAACGGAAACCGTCAGTCTGGAAATAATAGTTAGTCAGTCAGTGAAGGGCCAAAGGTAATACACACTTAGGGCGATCATGTCTCGAAAGAGACATGACTGACTGGGCAGAAGATTATCCCGCAGTATGTTGCCATTGCTTTCTGTGTTAGACTGGTTGCCGACCAAGGCTATAGAACCCAATCTGTCCTGCTATTTTGACTCATAGCTTGAGAGGAATTAATAATTAGTGAGGGATCAGTTTATCCCTTCATAACAATAGAAAATCGGTCCCCCACATTATGCCTATTAGAAGCCTTAATCATGTTTCCAACTAATATATTCAGTCAGTCAGTTAAGTGCCATACGTGATACACGCTTTTGGCGATCATGTCTCTTTAGAGACATGACTGACTGGGCAGAAGATTATCCCGCAGTAGGTTGCTATTGCTTTCTGCAGTAAACTAGTCGCCAACCAAGGCTATAGAACCAAATCTGTCCTATTATTTAACCCATAACTGGAAGGAAGAGACGGATAATTTTCATCTTATTTTCCTTGATTTATTTAAGGAAGAGATTGTTGTTGCGGCATCGTTTCTTTGGGTAAGCGAAAGCGGGAGAGAGAGAGAGAGTGAGACTAGGCAGAAGATTTTCACGCAGTAGGTTGCCATTATTTTCTGCGGTAGACTGGTTGCCAACCAAGTTTACAGAACCCAACCTGCCCTGCTATTTAACTCATAGCTGAAGGGAGAAGGGTGTTTGGGCCTAAGTATATGCAATAAACTATAATGGAATTTGAACTCGGTTCTCTGATTTCACGTTTCGGGACGATATCTACTGCACCACAACGCACATCCGACTGACTGACTGACTGACTGACTGACTATGCATTCTATGACATGGGCTTAAAAATTTTTGATTTTAGATGAAGACTTGTAAAATTTTTCACATGTTTCAGTATAAATCTTCTAAAATGATATTTCACAGTTTAAACAAATGGAACAAAGCGTCAGTATAAACTGATCTTAACTGATCCTGATATAGATTAAATTTATGTAAACTTACAAGCATTAAAGGCAAAAAAAAAAAAAAGAGAAAGATTTTTGAACAATCAAAAGAAACTGCGAGAAACATCGTTGAGAAATATCAAGTCTTATATGTGAATTGGATGTACCTGGTAGATTAGTGTTTACTCGTCTCTCCACTGAGACGGGGTGTGACACAAGATTGTGTTTATTGTAGAGAGCCTAGCGCGTGCACTTGGTCCAGGGACAAAGATTGCCTAACTCCCGCAAACAACGGTTAGGCGATGGCATCACTATGAATACCGAACTCGCATATCTTGTGCAATGGGGGTGAAGCCACGGGCAACTGTTATTCGGGACCAGACACCTCACTGTTTTTTATTTTCGCCAGCTTCGTCCTTGAACGCGGGCAGAGTCACAACTGAGACGCCACTGAGAGATGATAATCCCTACCCCTATCTAGTAGGGTTAGGATTATCTTTAATTAGCCACGCGATGAACTACTCGTTCTAGTACATAAATTCCCTCCATAATATTTTAATAATAAACAGAAAGGCGGGAACTTGCGGCCATAGCAAGTTGAAACACCGATTCCAGTACTACCATCTAAGTTAAGCAACGTCGATCCTGATTAGTGCTTAGATAGGTGACCACTTCGGAATATGCTGTAAGTTTGGATTTTGCAGCTGTTGTAATGGATAATGGCTCAGAATTGTCCAGCTTGCTTCATTATATTAACTTACGAGCAAAGAACCATGGAAAAGGTATGAATATTAACTTACGAGCAAAGAACCATGGAAAAGGTATGAATATTAACTTACGAGCAAAGAACCATGGAAAAGGTATGAATATTAACTTACGAGCAAAGAACCATAGAAAAGGTATGAATATTAACTTACGAGCAAAGAACCATGGAAAAGGTATGAATGCACCACGTTTCCCTTCAGCTACGGGTTAATTAGTAAGACTTGTATCATCAAACCATTACTATCTCCAAAAATAAAATTGCTTGCAAAATATTTAAATTTTGGCAGTAAAAAAACCCATTGAGGTGTTGACATACCGCTAAACAAAATCAACCAATTCTCATTGGATTCGTTACAACCAGTTTACGGCAGAAAATCTTAACGCTTAGTCAGTCATGTCTCTTTCGAGACATGATCGCCCAAGCGTGTATCACATATGACAATTAACTGACTGATATTTACTTCGCGCAAATACCATCAGGAAAGGTATGGATGCATCTCTTCAACCTCCAGCTATTGACTAATTATTGAAAATTGCATCATTAAATCGGGGAGCCGAGTTCGAATCCCAGTTGAATTCATTGCATCAACTTACGCGCAAATACCCTTAGGAAAGGTATTAATCCGTCTCTTCCTTCCACTTATGGATTAAATAACAGAATAAATTGGGTTCTATAGCCTTGGCTGTCAACCAGTCTACCGCAGGAAGCAATGGCAACCTACTGCGTGATAATTTTCTGCCCAGTCAGTCATATCTCTTTCGAGTCATGACCGCCCAAGAGTGTTTCACGTATGGAACTTTACTGACTGATCACTAAATCAGTATTATCACCCCACTGCATAAAAATTCTTAAATCAAAAATACTTTCTGGCTTAAAATAATTCGCAAAGGGTTAATAAATCGTGAAAAACTAATCACTCAGCAGAAACTCGGGGTCTTATATTCAACTCAATATGGCGAATCTTAATAATAATGATATTTAGATATACACTGAATAGTTCAAGCATTGATAACTCAACTATATCAGCCATCGGGCAACATTTTAGTTTTAGTCTAAGACAGACAATATTGAAAAATTGCGCGCATTAAGAAACTGACATTCAAGCAATGATTGTCCGAGTGGGACACTTTTCCCTTGCTATCCATATTTAGCATTGCCTTCTCTTAATGTTCTCCATCTTTATTCATACGACATTCCCCCCTAGCCAACATCGCTGATTAAAAAACTCCTTTCTTTTGATTTCAAATTGAAGCCCAATGAGCCAATGTGAGTCCCGTTCAAGAATCGATGTGCGAAATCTACTTTCGTTTTTCACAAATTTCTTCTAGACGGGAACAAATATTTTTGAGTGACATTTAAAAGTTTTCCCATGAAATAGAATATCATTCGACAGTCTTTATCAAAATCTGCTGTTCATTAAATAGGTTCGTAAAATGATAATATGCTTTAATTAAAGTAATGAGTAAATTTAAATTTAATTAATTTTTCATTAACTGCAAGACTCGTTCTCCCAGTGAAAAGTGACAATGGCGGCGAAAAGGCGCAAAAATAAGGAGACTTTACGAAACTGAACTTAGCATGATACAAATTAGGTAGCATAGTGGCTCAATAATTGTGTTACACTACAAACGAGATGTTTTTTAATGCTGTGTCCCTTCATTACATAACTATTTATGAGTCTCCACAGCTTCTTTTTCCATCAAATCTGTTAAGAGCCATAACTTTTCTTCGGAAATGTATTGAAGTGCATTCCTGTTGCCTTCTCAATGGTTTCAAATTCAGAGTTACATTTCTCTTTCTGATAGGAGAAAAGACCAATTCATACCACTCCCAATTTTAGCTACTGTTAAGCAATTACATTTTCAGCACAGAATGTCGTCACATCATAAAAAAATCTTCAAAAATATGGAGAAACTATTTTCAAAATTAATATGTTCTTGTGTATTAGATTTGGAGTACTATATTTTTTTAGGCAATGGTCAAACTTTACCAGTAATAATTTAGCCTGGTACAAGACTACATGCACAGGGCACATGTTAAATGAAACTCACGAGAGTAGTAGTAAGATAGGCAATTAACTTATATTTATTGTTGTGGATTCCGGGTGAGGAACGACACAAAATAATGAACAACAAAACAGATATTTGAGATGGAAAAAATAGGTTATATTAAACGTAAAGATACAAACTGGAACGTAGGTTAGTATTCCAGGAATACGATTATTAAAGAATATATATATTCTGGGTAATACTATTCTGGCTGAGTGGAGCTCAGAGCTACTATGACTACTGACGCGGTATTCTCTGTGTAACTTCGGTATCTCTCGGTAACTTACAGACTCTTACGGTACTCGCCGATAACTCTATGGCAGAAGTATATGTATACTCAAATCGAGTCCATTATCATAGAAAAAGGGGAGATTCCACAACATTTATCTTGCTATATCAGGTGAAATCACCGTCGATACTGAGCTAAGCAAAGCAAATTTCTGTTAGCTGACACAAGGTCAGAGACATGGCACACCCAGTAAAGACTGGACTCACTACAGCGCTAATGATTTTCAATAGTTTCTTTGTACAAGAATAACATAAGGTACAAGAGACACTTAAGGCAACTAGATTACTGTTAAGATGATAATGATGAATGAGGCGAGAAGCATGAATGAAAGAGGAGGTGATAGGTGTAGAATAATAAGACTAGAATAACAATACTTACCGGCGCAAGGGTCCCAACTAGCGTCCAGCTGGCAAACAAAAATAAAGCAGGTTGTAACTCTTTATTTATTGTAAAAAATTACAATTATGGCACAAGGCCGATTTGGGTGGGGGAACAAAATACTCAGGCTGGTCTTCCGTATCTCTACTATACCTAGCTAATCCGATTCATGACCCAAACATACTTTATACTTTTCTCATCCACCACAAGAACTTGTCCATCAGCATTCAATCCTTCATATACCAAAATACCTCAAACATACCAGGGACCTAAAAACACCCCAAATGAACATAAAAATTTGATTATGAGCAATAAAATACAAAAATATATTTTAAAATATATCAGGAAATAATATATGGGGAGGGGCATGACATAAATGACAAAACAAAAAAAAATTCAAACAAAAACTACAAACCCACAAAACAAAGAGGCCGCTGTATGTAGAACAAAATCAAGAGGCACTCTTTCTACCGGGAGTGGATGGGGAGAAAATAATCCTGACCCAGACGAGATAAAACAGGACCAAAATAAAAAATTGGGGAAAATGGGAATCTCGACCTTGATCATAACAAAAGACAATGTCGGGGACAGGCTAGGAATCACATTCATTTTCATTTACTAGGTACACAAAAAGGAACTACCCAGGGGAGGGTCCCAAAGGAATCCACCCCAATGGGATTAGTAGATCTAAAAAAGAAAATCAAGGCTAGCCCCGTTCATGCGAACCAGGCTCGCCACATTTACCCACCTTTCGCTAAAGCCTGTCGAGGTTAACTGTTTCTAATCAGATCTAATCCTTATTTTGAGCTGATGCTCAAAATATCGGTTCAGATCCTGATGTGAAAGTCGGCCACCCCGCAAGACTTCCTCCAGTCAGGTCGTCCATCTAACCATTCGAGCCGTGGCCAGCAGCGACAGAAACACTATTCGCTTCACTCCCGAAAACAGGGGCGACACATTGTCACATGCGTATGCACGATCAATGAGCACGAGCTCAAGCGGCGCGATACGAGTAGTCAACTCGCCGACTCGGTCCCATAGAGGGCAAAACCCGAGAACAATGGTAGAAGGCGTGCGCAGCAGTCGCCTTTTAACCAAGGTCACAGCGTTCACAATCTGTAAAATCTGCCAGACTCCATATAAAGACCACATCATTGAGAGACAACCGATTCCGAGCTAATCGCCAAGTGAGAGAAAACTCAGAGTTACTGAGATACTCCGAACGCGGCACCCAAGACCAACAAGATCGATACTCATCGTCCGACATGCCGAGCACTTCGTGTAGTGTATCCTTCGCGATACCCGCCACTAATCCCTGATAGAAGACTTTCCTAGGCCGGGAAAGGCCATTGAACCGAGGAATGGCCCTCAAGGCCGCCAGACATTCGAAGAGAAAACTCGATCGTCCTCAAGGCTTACGGCACCGCCTCGAGATCGGGGGAGTGATAGTAAGGCTAGGGAACATGTCCCTCACTATCCCCGTTAGCAACGAGTCTTCCAATAACGCACGTCTGAGAAACACCACCCTTGAAGCGAGCTTGTGACTCGCCAAGTGCGGCATTCCCAGACCCCCATGACACGGACGTTGGTAACAGACACGTTTGTCGACGTGATGTTTGCGTCCTCTCCACAGAAGGGAGAATAGCAAACGCTCGATCGCCTTCTCACGCCCGTCACCAATTGGAAGTACAGACAGCCGGTAAAGGATCATGGAAAAGACGTATGTAACACACACCTCAGCCAAACCCTTTAAGGACAAATTCCTTTGACTCCAAATCTCGACCGACGCGCCGACCTTTGCCTGCACTTCAGACCAATTTTTCTCCAACTGGAGGTCGGGTCCAAACCACACTCCAAGAATGCGGACAGAACCGTCCGTCCAGTCGAAGGGCCCCGGGAGGGTAGCACCCTTCCAGGCACCTAACCGTAAGCCAGAAGACTTATCGCGGTTAATCTTGCCCCCCCCCCCCGTCACTGATCGTACCGTTCAAGCTCCTGTGCCTCCTCAATGTCACTCTGGGAGGACACGAAAGTAGTGACGTTATCGGCGTACGCGGAAACCCTGGCTCGATCTCCACAAAGGACAGCGATTCTAAGTAGGGCCGGACTGCACGTCCTGTTCCTTAGCCGGCAAAGGAGGGGTTCCAACACCAAAGCATAAAGTAAGGACGTCAGTGGACAACTCTGTCAGACCGACCTAGACAGCGCAAAGCGCTCGACAGCTTCCCGTTCACCTGTACCACAGCCGTGGGGGATTGATACAGGAGACTAATCCAGCGGCAGAAGTCGGGTGCGAATCCGCCGGCGTGGCGACTTGCCACTGCCGACCTACTTCAAAGCCGCGTAGACTTCGTCCTCCGTAATCTCTCCCTCGCAGCTAGCTGCATCAGCTGGCAAAAGCCTGAGGAAGTCAGCCAAATAGCTGCGAAACTCGTCATCACGGAGACCAGGCTCTTTGGTAAACCGGGTCTGGAAATGCCGCCGAAACGCCTCGCACATGTCGTCGGTCGACCGAAGAGTATGTCCCTCCGGGTCGCGCACCTTTAGAATGTACCGGTCGCCGCCTCGACGAATCTCTTCCTTGCGCAGTTCTGCGCCCATTTTCACAGCTTCGGAAAACATTTTGCTTAACCTATGTCTAATTACCTGACCCATGTAACGTTCGCTAGTCGAACGCTCCAGGGTCTCCTTAGCTAGGGGATCCCCACCAGCCTCCGCCAGGAAGAAATTAGCTTTAAGCATTTTCCCCTTATCTAGTTAGAGCCGTTGACTATATTCAGTGGTGAAAGACCTAATCCTAATCTTAAGATTATCCCACCACTTATTCCCAATGACTCCCCCAGTTAACGCCCGCTGCACTACATTAATTAGCTGGCACCAAAAGTTCCGCCTGTCCAGGACTGATTGAACTTCCAGTAACCAGCAATTCTAGGCCTAAAGTCTAACGCTACACGGGCACAAACAAGTTTGTGGTCAGAGTAGCCTAACCAGTGGAACGTCGGACAATCTAGAAAATCTATGTCGGCTTCTCTCACTAACATTCTATCCAGGTATCTAGGGAACAGCTGACTGAGGCCTTACGGAGGCCTCTTCCATTTCGCCCTCCTGCCGAATGAGGCTCTTACTTTTCTGGTATTTCTAAGCGGAGAAATACCTACGGCCATCGCAAAGATCCCACGAACACTTGGATAAATGTGGCGCGCCTGGTTCGCGTGACCGGGGCTAGCCTTGATTTTCTCTTTTAGATCTACTAATCACATCGGGGTGGATTCCTTTGGAACCCTCCCCTGGTTAAGGTAAGTCCCTTTTTGTGTACCTAGTTAATGTGGGTCAGTGAGTTTCCCGGCCTGTTCTCGGCACTGTCTCTTTTGTTATGATCAAGTTCGAGATTCCCAGTTCCGTTTTATTTTGATCTCGTCTGGTTCAGCATTATATTTTTCCTTGTCTATGTTATTTTCACTCCCTGTAGACAGAGAGCTTCTTGATTTTGTCCTTTGGGCAGAATACAGCGGCCTCTTTGTTTTTGAGGGAGGGTCGGGTCCAGCTAACATCGTGTCTTTAGTTTGTATTTTTGAGTTGAAAAATTTTGTTTTGGGGAATTATTGTCATATCCCTCCTCCTCATGTCATTTCATGTAAAATTTTTATGTATATTTTTGTATTTATTGTATATTGCAAAATTTTTATGTTCATTCGGGTGTTTTTTTAAGTCCCCAGAATGTTGTTTGATATTTTAGTACTTGAAGGCTTGAATGTTGATGGATAAGTTCTTGTGGTGATTGAGAGAAATTGTAACGAACGTTTAGGTCGTGAATCGGATTAGCTAGGTATAAGATAGTGTGAACCATCCTGACCTTTTCCCCGCCCCATTTTTGCCCTTGTGCCACAAATATGTACTGTTCACAATAAATAATTATGGTCTCAGATTGTTCCACAACTGAGGATTTATCTTAACAACAGAATTGTTCTACAATAGGAAACGACGATTAAATAACACACATTGGTGTTGACGTGCCAATAAACAAAAGCAAGTGATCCATAACCATTTCCAGATGTGTTCTTTATATTAACTAACGTGCAAATACCGTTTGTAAAAGGTATGAGTTCGCCACTTCAAACCTCGACTTATTTCTGACGTGTAGCGATTAAAATTGTAGCATTCATGGAAATTCTCTCTTACGTGAGAGTTAGTGGCAGAAAAAGTGAAATTTCTTAAATGTGGAACATGGAGAAAATGAGGGTATTTTGATTCCGTGGGAGTGACATGGCGTATCCAAGCAGTAAATATCTATACTGGCGTTACTAAAGAGTGCTCACCTGAACATTCCCCATGGAAGTATCGACAGTGCAGTGATAGGCTAGCAATGTTGCGTCTGTAGGAGACAGGCCATAGAGGTTCTTTTCTCTCTAAACAAGTCGGGAAGCCACTAGTATGCAGGAGGGTTAGAGGAAGTAACATTGAGAGGAAAGACGGAGTGTAGGGAAGATTGAGGAAAGGCCAAATGATAAATGGAATTCAAGAATACAGAAGATGGCG